>JAODPA010075456.1:0-28769 GCA_025585075.1 Nepenthes mirabilis
TCGGTTCTTGGTTCGTGTTCTTTATTGGCCATATATCATAGTTCAAAAGTCAGAAGAGTTTCACTTGCTGTCCATAGTTCATACATTTTCCTTGTTCTTATAGTCTTTGTTTTTTAACTTCAACATTTGAAGTCCATATTTCCTTTCTCATCATCTTTCAAAATTCAAAGTTCCATATCCGAAGTACATTGAGGACGGAGTACATTTCATAAAATTTTCGGAGTCCTTTTTCCAAATAGTATGCCGTAGTTCCAAAACCGAAGTCATTTAATCAAAGCCGCAGTTCAAATCCGAAGTTCGTACGAAAACCCGGAGTTCTTTATTCTTAAAGACGGGCGGTGTGCCTTTCTTATCAAAACCGGAGTGCTTTTTATTTCAAAGGGACGGAGTGCATTTCTTAAAATGGACGGATCATTATTTCTTAAAACGGACGAAGCTCTCTTCTTTAAAACGGACGGAGTACCTTTTCTTAAAACGGACGGAACTCTTTTCTTTTAAACGGACGGAGCACCTTTTCTTAAAATGGACGGAGCATCTTTTAAAGCAGACGGAGCTCTTTTCTTTTAAATGGACGGAGTACCTTTTCTTAAAACAGACGAAGCTCTTTTCTTTTAAACGGACGGAGTACCTTTTCTTAAAACAGACGGAGCTCTTTCTTTTAAACGGACGGAGCACCTTTTCTTAAAATGGACGGAGCATCTTTTAAAACAAACGGAGCTCTAAATGGACAGAGTGATTTTGTTTTAAAGAAATCCGGAGTAAATTTTCTTTCATAAATCCAGAGCTTAAATGCCGGAGTGGCTTTCCTTTTAAATCAGGAGCTAAAAGGGACGGAGTGGATTTTCTTTTAAAGAATCCGGAGTATCAAGGGCCGGAGTGGCTTTATTTAAAATGGACGGAGTTCTTTTCTTTCAAAACCCGAAGTTCATAATTCCGGAGTTCTTTCTCATAAAATCCGAAGCTCTAAATCTGGAGTTCAAAAGTCGGAGTTCATTTTCAAACAGAAGATGGAGTGCCTTTAAAATATAACGGTTGGAGTTCTCTAAACTGAAAACCGGAGTTCTTTTTGCTGAAAGGGACGGAGTTCTTTTTCCATATGGACGGAGTACATTTTAAGGACGTAAAAGGCCGGAGTTTATTTTGGACGGAGTTCTTTATTCAAACAGAAGGCCGGAGTACTTTTTCACAATGGGACGGAGCATTTATCTCATAAAAAGATCGGAGTACTTTTCAAAACATAAGGCCGGAGTTTCTTTCGCTTAAAATTCAGAGATACAGAGTACAGTAGCAAAAATTCATGATTCTTCTTAAGGCCTAAATTTTCTTTCCGTAATCAGGCATTGGGCAGAAATTCATAATTATTGACAGTAAAATATAACAGAAATCTAACATCATGCATAACAGAATTTCCTTTAAACATGCATTTCAGTCATCAAAAGCATACTTCATACAGAAATCATATACTTTTATAGCAACATAAATAAACATGAGTTTTAGAAATAGGGGTGAGTATCTTGCCTGAGTTCTTTTCTACTTTTTTCTTAGCTTTCTGCCTTCTTCTTTTAGGAGAATTTCTAGTGGTGCCTTATTCCTGAGGTCCTAAGGGCCTTATTTATAGCCCTAAGTTTGGTGGCCCTCATTTATAATTTTTTCTATTTTCCAACGTTGCTATAAATTATCCTACATTTCCCATGAGAATTTACTTTCCAACACGTATCGGGAAACTGCAGACATTCAATGCTGCTCCTTCCCCAAAATTCTGCCTTAATTGTGACCGGACTACAACATTGCATCAAACAACTTTCGGTCAACTATCAAGCGTTGACCGGATTTCTATTCCTACAGAAATCCATCCTTACAGGACTGGAATTAAATCCGAACTTCTTCGGAAATCCGGAGTGCTTTCATTCAGCAAATCTGCACGCGTTTTTACTCCGGAAATCCGGAGTGCTTTCTTTCAAGCAAATCCGAACCTCCAAGAAAATCCGCGCTTCAGATTCCTACGGAATCCGGAGTTTATTTACCAAGGAAAATCCGGACTTCATTTGCCCAACGAAATCCGGACTTCTTTTATCATGGGAATCCGGACTGAATTAAGGAAATCCGAACAGTAACTTTCCCAATGCAAAATTC
The DNA here is from genome assembly GCA_025585075.1 of Nepenthes mirabilis. Lineage (NCBI taxonomy): Eukaryota > Viridiplantae > Streptophyta > Magnoliopsida > Caryophyllales > Nepenthaceae > Nepenthes > Nepenthes mirabilis. The sequence goes on from JAODPA010075456.1 coordinate 2,134, forward strand.
CGGACTTCATCACATTTCATTTTCCGGTCAACGTGCGTTGACCGGTCCTGATGGTTAAAATTTTCTTCTTAAAATTTTGGGTCGTTACACCTTTATTTATGACTTCTCATCTTTTCAAGTTTGTTATTTATGGCTTTGTATTTCCAAAACCTTGGAATTAGCTAGATTATTTATGATTTACATTTTCCAATAAATTTCGGGAATCGCTAAATCATTCATTGTCGTATCTTCCCAATGTCTCAAGTCATCACTCCGGCTCCTTTGATTTCACAACTGCTTCAAGGCCGGACTGACTTTTTACGGGAATCCGGAATGCATTTTAGTGACAATTGCTGGAGTTCTTAATTCCGAAAGAATCCGGACTTCTTTTCTTCAATGTAAGCCGGACTTCCATTCAATACCGAAATTCCGGTGTTCTATTTGCTAAGGAATATCCGAACTTCCTTTTACTTCAGAAATCCGGAGTTCTTTAGAAAAACCCGGACTTCTTTTTACTAGGAAATTCCGGAGTTGTTATTACTAATAAAATCCGGACCTCTTTTCCCCAAGGTAAACCGGACTTGTTTTACAAATTCGAACTTCATTCAAACAAATCCGAACTTCTTTTCAAGGGAAATCCGGATTGTTTTTCACCAAAGAAAATCCGAACTTCATTTTTACCAACGAAATCCGGAGTCTTTTTCTTCAACGTAATCTGACTCCTTTACATTTCGTTTTCCGGTCAACGTGCGTTGACCGGACCTGATGGTTAAATTTTTCTTATTAAAATTTTGGGTCGTGACAATAGATATAATGGCATTTGATTAGATCCTGTGTATGTGTCGTGATTGAATTCTGTGGTCTATCTAGTTATATGTCTTGTACAAGATTTATTATTCAAGTTATATGTATGGATTTTGTTCAAATTTAGAAGATACTCTACAGAAATTAATATATTTACAAAAATAATAATAGCTATTAGTTTGATTTGATTAAGTATAATTATTGACAGAAGTCATTAGAGGATTATTACCCATTCTGTCATAGGTGGTATCAGAGAAAAATAGATGCCTTAAGTTTAATTTGAATCATATATAGATGCTTAGGTTAGATTAAGATAGATCAAATAAGTAAATGTAGGCATATGACAATTAAATTAGACCGGATAGTTATAGTTATCCTGGTTGACTAACTTAGACTAGAACGAAATTAAGAATAGTGATTAAATTTAGTTGTCTAGCTTATACGTCCTAGTTAGCGTCTAAAGCGTGATCTAACTCATGTGTTTTTATTTCAGAAAGAATATTAGCATTGACTCCTAAACGAGGGCCTACTCGTCATGATGGTCGACCGCGAGATCGAGAGGAAGAAGTTGTTTGGTGGCGCCTTAAGGTTTGAATTTGATCGATGTCGAGTTAGAGTTTGAGCACATCGATTCGAGGCTTAAGTAGTCAATTTTAGTTCAAAATTTAAGTTTGATCGGCTTTGAGTTGAGGTCATCATGCTAGTAATTTGCTAAGAATGGATGCTTAAATATGATGATCAAGCATGATGGATAAGGTGGAATCAATGGTTTGAGGTTAATATAACTTAGAGTCAATTCTGGTGTAACGAATCCAAGGATGTCGATTTATAATCGATTTAGTAATGATTAAGCGCATAAAATTTTGGATAGCTCGGATCCTATAAAGGGCAAGATATAGATCCTGAGTATTGAGAAGGTGTTTGCGGTGATCTAATGTTCGGAAGGAGATAAGGTGTCATTGCCCCATATAAGATAAAATGTGAATTCGACCTTGGGTGACTGACGTGAAAAGAGTCATGGATCTCAAGGGCAAAGAGATATTGTAGGATATATTGTGGATGCTCTATGAATGAATATTTTATTTTGATGAGATTTTTTAGAGCATGTCTCAATTGTAGACAGTTCAACCGCATAATTAAGGATTGTCTATATTCCACGGGTTGGATAGTAAAGAAGTCTGGTGCCTGGGATCAAGGTTTCGCCATAATAGCACAAATATAGAGGTGTTGCCTGCAGTTGTGGAAAGTAAGATTCCCAAATCTTGGTATTTCAGTATATGTATTGTTTTGGGATTTTAAATTTATATTTTGTTTGTGTTTCCTAAATTTATTCGTTATTCGAGGATCATGAATTTTATACGAATTGCATCAAGGTTTGTGACATTTTCTTGGGTTTATAGATATAATTGGTTAGACTGATTTGACCATAGTTGTGGTGCCAAACCTTAATATGATATTTGAGGATGTTTCTTAAAAAGAAAGGGTTTGACGGATTTTTCTGTTAAGTAGTAATTCAAGGTTGCGTCGGGATCAACTCTCATATTTGAGAATTTTGTGTAGAATCGAGGAAACATTGATTTAATGCCCGTTATGAACTACTCTAAGAGTTTTGGGGTAGGTAAGATGACGGATGAAGGTTACATTTGGATGATTAAAATTTACTTGTCAGGAGATGAATAATCAGATAAGCCGGCATTGGGAAATGAATAGGTGGTTCATTTAATTTATTGCAAGGGCATGGTATTTCCTAAGGTTGATCTGAATCCGTAGTGCTGTCAATTGTGGATAATTGAGAATTATGTCTATGGCAGCTTTCAGAATTAAGATATAGCCATTACGAGTTTTAATAATGCCATTTGGGTTTTGTAGGTTCATTGGCATTTTTATAAATTTTGTGGATTGGATCTCTTAGTCATTTTTAGATCAATTTTGTGATGACCTCATTGATGAATTCTTAGAATCATGGGGAGTGTGAACTTTGTTTGAGAATAGTACCATAGATTAGGAAGGCAATTAGCTATGTGCCCAATTAGGGGAGAATGTGAATTTGGTTATAGAAATTGTTAAGTTGGGCATGTAGTTCTTTCAAGAGTATGAATATGGTTCCATAGAGATTTGAGCGATGGCTCTTTTGGGAAGGATTGATTAATGTCGCGGAAGCATGTGTTTTCTCTTGGGTTTAGGTGAATCCGGTAGGATGTCTATTAAGAGTTCCTCAAGGACTGCAGCGTCCGTGGGGCGTTTGACTAGTAAGTAACCAGTATCTATCGGGATAAGATACATGAGGGTAGTTCTCAAGAAACGAAGGGTATTGTCGACCATGTTACTGGGTTGATCTCAAAAGGATCCAATGAATTATAATAGAATATGATGCTTTTGAGAAAAATCTAGGAATTATATTTTTCCTGCATCACATGTGGGTGGATGCCCTTGGACTAAGTAGTGGAGAGGTCAATGATCAGAGTTACTCCACCCATGATTGGAGTTAGTGATTGAGGTCTCTACTTGGAAACTTATAGGTATTACTTTTAGAGATAGTTAATGTCAAATGATTCTAAAGATCTAAATATTTATGTCATAAGGAGCAGACGATCGTGCGGTAGTGCAAGCGGGTGAAATCTACTTAAGGACCATAATGGTGAGTTTCGGTATTAGTCAGGAAAAGTAAATCAAGTGATAGCGTAGGTTAGTGAGGTTGTTGAAGGATTACACTTATGAAATATATCATCGGCCAAGAAGAATATTATTGCTGATGTTTTGGGTGATGAGTTATAGTTGATGGACGCTTCATGTGGGGTAGTTCTCGAAACTCTGGAAAATGAATCGCGGGCGAATCTTAATGTTCGAGTAAGTAAGAAATTTTGCTTTTGGGAAAAGATTTGTATTCTGAATATCGAGATTATGAATCTCGATGTCCTTCAAGAAAGGTAAATATTATTGCTGATAAATGGATGTCAGGAATTTTCAGATTGGACATTGTCTCGGTGCATCATAGGAGATGTTATAGGGTGAATCTCGAGTAGCTCCTAATATCTAAGAAGGGGGTGCACTACCTTCAATTTTTTAAGGGAGAGCCGCCTTTAAAGTAGTGAGGTCATAAAATTATGAGATGAGAAGCCCACACCATTTCAATTTTGAGGATATTAGGATGGCAAGAATTATGGGTATTGTTTGGGTAATTGTGGATTTAGCTGATGAGGGCCGCCATTTATCATGAATTTGGGTGATACGACTGGAATGTATAAGTTGGCTCGTTGGTATGCCAATAAAACAATAAGTTTGGTAAGTACTCGAGTTTGAAGCTATTGAGTGATTGCTACAATTACGTTTATTAGGTTAATTGTAATATAAGGATTTTGGGCTTTGCTTTAATCGTATCAATATCCTTAGGATTTTTCTCAGGTTTATAGCTGCAAGGTAACCTAGGTGTCTGATAGGAATCAATAAACATGAGTTGTAAAATGATTCTTAGTGTCCTAATGAGTGCTTAATTAGAGTAACGCAGTAGAAGCATGTGCGCCCTTGGCTCGAAAGTTTTAGAATGGGATTGAGGTTCCAAGTGAATGACCATCCTTGAGGCTTAGAATGAATCAAAGTAAGAGTCTATTTGTCCGTCTGAGATTTTATATTTAGTCGGAAAGGTAGTCAATAAAAGAGCTTATCATTGAAATTGGGTGGATTATCATAATGGTTTCCATGTACCAATGATTAAGGAAGTAGGCTTGTAATTGGATTTAACCATTGTGTGTGATTAGAAATTTATCTTATGGTAAGGTCTCAATCTCAAATTAGATAAAAGATATTATGTATTAAGAATCAGGACAATTCAAATGGTTAAGGTTCTTTGGAAAAGATCTTCTCACCAAGGATGTGTCTTGGAACGCAAGAAAGAAATCTGGAGGGATTATCCCTTATTATTGAGATTTTAAGGTTCGTCAAATTTTGAGAATGAAATTTTATAAGTGGGGGAGAATTGTAAGGTACGGATTTCAAAGATATAGTAAATTCTAATAATTAAGTTTAAGATAAATAAACTTGAGAAAATGGAGATTGGATCATAGTTGAACGAAAGTGGCCGCCACACTCGATAGAGGCCCGAGCGAAGCTGGAGGTGCCAATTCTAGTAGGTGACACACTCACTGGAGGCTAGAGCAAAGTTAGAGGCATCATTTCCAGTGGCAATCGCGCCGAAAGCACGCTCGATGTGTGCTCAAGCGTGATTTCTAGGGATGGTGCGCCCGAGGCTCGCCCCACTGGCGCTCGAGCATCAGTCAGATTTTTGTCCCACTAACGTATTATTTTGTGATTTTTAAAGGGGAAAGGATGAAGAATCAGGACACGAACGAGTAGAACAGAGCAGAGAAAGGATAAGAAAAAAGAGGAAGAGAAGGGATTTTAAGCGATTTTCGATCCGATCAGAGTAAGGAAAACAATAAATGAGGTTGAGACAAGTGTATTCTAAACTTTGTATTTCCTTGTAGCTGCTTTTTGCTATCCTCTTTTGGATATTATTTCTCTAATACACTTATCTCTAAAATTTGTTATGTAATACTGCATGTTTTTTAGTTCTCTCATAATTTTATAAATAAATTGCATGTTTAAGTATGAATATTTTGATTTATGGGTTTCATTTCGCTGTTTAACTCATGTTTCATGTCCAAATTTTGTTCTGAATGTTTCTCTCAAACCTAAGCTCGAAAATGAAGGTATGATTTTTGTAAATTTTGAGTTATGGGGTGGAAATATTATCTTATAAATTATTTAATGCTTACTAGATGATTTTATCCAAAATTTTATTAAAAGATATGTTGTATAATATTACTAAAACTCTAAGGCTATCTGAAGATTTAGTTTATGTGAAGTTGAAGTGGCCTTTAAAGAATGATTAACTAAGACTAAGAAATAAAAATTAGAGTTCCCTAAGCTAAGTTAAAATTAGTAAAAAATTGGACCAAGGATTGTTATTCTGCAGGTAATACTCTCTAACACGCCTTAGGATATTATAGTGGTAATCGGGAATAACTCTGTCTATAAAGTAATATGTAGTCTGCCTTCCTCAGGGCATCACTATGGAGGATAAGAACTAAAAATTCATGATCCTATCCTCGGGATGTAACTAAGGAGGAACCCATGACCATTCTATCTCTGGGATGTAAATAAGGAAGAACCAAGGCCTTTGATTGTATGAAATGAATACAATCTTTCCTCGATTATTCGCTGCCTTAGCTGGTAGAGCTTACTAACCCTAGTCTCTCAAAATAATAAAAATTATCCTAAAAGACGAGTAAGTTTTGAGCTATTCTATAATTTTTAGTATATTTTCTAACTAAGATAAGTGGATGGAATAATTGAAGGAGAAAAAAATAAACAAAGATAAGATTTTGTCCACAAGTTCATGTTCATGCATCGTTTCATGTTTTTGCATTATCCATATACATGTTTTGGCTCCTAATTCCTTCGATATATCTGTGTGTGTGTGTGTGTTATATGAAAAATTTACATGTCATTATCATTATAATGCTTTGCTGAGCAATTAGCTCACTTATTGCTATTTTTGTCCACCCCTTTTCAGATGAAACCAATGAGCTGATGCCCGATGAGAAAAAATAAAAATAAGAAATAGCTAAAGGAAGATTGTTGGACCTTGGAGACTTAGAATTTTTGATGTATTTAATGTAATGTGAATATAAATAACTAATACCAGATGAATATTATGTATTAATATGCTATAGAATGCTTCCGCAGGTTATTTATGGATATAGTTATGCTTCCACAGGTATAATGTTTGAAATTGTACTGGTTCCTTGATGGCATCTCTTATTAAATCTAATATAGTAGTTGAGATTTTTGGGTTTGAACCATGGATGTAATGGCATTTGATTTGATCATGTGTATGTGTCGTGATTGAATTTTTGAAGTCTATCTCGTTATATGTCTTGTATGAGGTTTATTATTCATGTTAAATGTATAAATTTTGTCCAAATTTAGAAAAGACTCTACCCAATTTTGTACAAAAAATTAATATATTTAAAAATAATAATAATAGCGTATTAGTTTGATTTGGTTAAGTATGATTATTGATGGAGGTCATTAGAGGATTATGACCCGTTCCATCACATGATGTCTCACAATAAATCACAAATCCACCATACCCTTTAGGAATGGTCAAAATTAGAGCGGTCGTTAATCGATCTTTTAATTCTTGGAAACTCTGCTTATATTCCTCCGTCCAATCAAATTTGGCCTCCTTTTTTGTCAGTTTGGTCAAATGTATAGCAATTCTAGAAAAAGTTTTCACAAACCTTCAACAATAACCGGCCATGCCTAGGAAATTTTGGACTTCGGTCACTGTCGTAGGTCAACTCCAACTAGTAACGGCTTTAACCTTCTTTGGATCAATCAAAATGCCTTCATTTGAGATTGCATGCCCTAAAAATACTACTTTCTTGAGCCGAAATTTGCATTTCTTCAATTTTGAAAATACGTTCTTCTCCTGAAGAGTTTGGAGCACAATTCTCAAATGTACCTCGTGCTCTTCATAACTCTTTGAGTTTATTAGGATATCATCAATAAATATGACTACAAATTTATAAAAATAAGGTCAGAATATCCGGTTTATTAGATCCATGAAAGCTATAGGAGCATTGGTCAGTCCGAATTGTATAACCAGGAATTCATAATGGACGTACCTTGTTCGAAAGGCGATCTTAGGCACATCCTCTTGCTTAACCCACAATTGATGGAATCCCAATTGAAAATCAATCTTTGAAAATACTCAAGTTCCTTGTAGCTAGTCAAATAGATCATCAATTTGTGGCAACGAATATTTGTTCTTAATTATGATCTTATTTAACTCGCAATAATCAATACATAACCACAAAGTTTCATCTTTATTCTTCACAAATAATACTAGTACGCCCCAACGAGACACGCTGGGTCTAATAAAATATTTCTCCAGTTGCTCCTACAATTGTTGTTCGAGCTCCTTTAATTCTACAAGCACCGTTCTATACGGTGCTTTCGAAATAGGACCTGATCCTAGTACGAGCTCAATTTCAAATTCAATTTTTTGATGTGGTGGTAAGCTAGACAATTCTTTTAAAAAAACATTCCCAAATTCACACACCATCTATATGTCTTTTGTTGGCACATCATGGCTCCCAATGGTGCTTACATAGGTTAAATAGGCATGACATCCATTTTGGATCAGATGTCAAGCATGTAGAGCCAAAATTAGATAGGGCATCTTCTTACACTTTTTCATTTAAATGTGAAATGCCTCACATCCTGGAATAACAAAATGAACTTGCTTATTGAAACAATCAATATTGGTATGATTATTCGTTAACCAATCCATACCTAATATTACATCGAAGTCACCTATATCAAGCAAAATCTGATCTACGGTCAACTATAGCCTATTCACCTGAATTATACATCTCAGGTACATAATGTCTGTCTTTATAGATGAACCCGTAAGTGTCGATATGAGTAAAGAGAAATCAAGAATTTTTAGGGATGATTTTAAATGGCCTATAAATTTGGAAGAAACAAAGGAATGCATTGACCCCGAGTCAAATAACACATTTGTTGGAACATCACAAATAGAGATCGTACCTTGGGAGCTACTTTTGCCTCCTAGATAGTCACCACAAAAGTTTTGCCCTGAATAATAGGTTTCTTCATCTTTGGCTTAGGAAGAGGACAATTTTTGATCATATGATCCTGTTGTCTACAATTAAAGTAAGCTCCCGTTGCCTTATAACAAGGCTTTTCTAGGTGCTGCTTCCCGCACTGTGGGCATACTGGTTTAGCTAGTTGCAGATGTGGCACCGGTTGCACGACAATGCTACTTTTTCCCGTATCCACGACTTTGGCTTTCTTAGCAGGTCCTCTAGTTCTTGAGCTCGGTTCTGTGCTCGGACCTCCCCAATCGGACCTCTTCCTGAAAATTCTCTTTTTACAACTCCTCAAATATAGTTGTTGATCTAATACCTCCCCATAGGTTCGTAACTTAAGTGTCGACAGTTACTTTCTGATGACATCCCGTAATCCCTATTGGAATTTCCTTACTTTCCTTATTTCCTCCTCCACCATATAAGGGGCATAACGGGACAACTCGGTAAATTTTGCGTCGTATTCTGCCACCGTATGATTCCCCTGCCTTAAGCACATAAACTCCTCTTCCTTCTATTCTCGGAGACTAATGGGAAAATACTTTTTCATGAAGACTTCTTCGAATATGCCCTAAGTGATTTCATTCTCGGGCACTTCCAAAACTCGCTTCTCCATTGCCCACCAATGATTGGCTTCACTTTCCAACCGACAAGAAGCAAATAGAAATTTATCTTCCTCTGGATATCGTATAATTAAAAATACCATTTTAAGTCTTCAGATCAAGATGTCTACTTTTACTAAGTCCAGATCCCCCTTAAACTTGAGCACCCATTCATTGATGAATCAGTCATAAACTAATGCCCTTGGATTTGCTAGGGTAAGAACTAGGGTTGGGGCTGGTGCTAAGTTATGTTGCACCATAGATTCCATCACCTCAGTCATGCATCCCATGAAATTTAAATATTCTGCTTCCTTGTCGGCTGTTCGTTAGATCGAGTATTTCTTTTTTAGCTAGCCATTTATAGTTCCGATTGATCAAATATTAATATACAGGTTAATGCCTTGTAAAAATTTAATCTAAAATCTTAATCGAAAATAACTGTAACTAATAGTTCTCAACATAACAATCCTAAACTTCTGCATCATATTTGATCAACCTAAGGCATCTCCTGAAAATTAATCTTTGATACCACCAGCCATGTCGCACGTTCTTATTTCCACGATTAATGATTATTATAATAATTACATGTGATAGATTCTATAGACATACATAGAATCCTTAGGATTACAACAACATCAGTGCCACTAGCATGATTCTACAAGGGTACGATATCGGGTCTTGGTAAAAAAAGATGCCTACTAATGATCTAAACTCAACTCATAATAATTTACGAAAGCATATGTGATAACCATATAAATTTGCAGAAGTACTTTGAAACTAACATCACCATAACATAATATATTCTTGTGATGCTCGTAAAATTTACCAGTTTACACATCATAACTTAAATGAAACTAAATACATCAACACTTAATCTAAAGTACAACATAACTATTATTTCAATCTCTATTCTTATTCATCAGGTATGAACTCCTGTGAAACATTTGAATGGTAGGAAAATAATAAGAGAGTGAGCCAGTACTCAACAAGATACAAAATGTATAAGGATATGCATATTATATTAAAAATAGGTCATAAAAAGGAATAGGTGTCATAATATATGTCTAAACATACATATATATATAGAAAATATTTTCATAACACATTTAACTTTATTTATCTTGTATTGTTTTCCTTAATTGTCGGCACTTTTAAACTTATATAATTTGAGGAATTATGGCTATTAAGCCTTACCAACTAACGGAGTAGACAATCAAGAAAAAGATTGTATTTATTTTACATAATCTAAGGCTTTTATTTTCTTATTATACCCCAAAGTAGGTGGTATATATCTATTATACCCGGTAGTTGGGGTCAAAAAGCAACCTTTATTCCCTTATAGTGCTAGGGGTAATACTCGATTACCATTGTAATATCCTAAGGTATACCAAGAAATATTACACTCTGAATAAATCCTTAGTCCGATTTTCTTAGTTCTATTAAAGTCTTTGTGGAAATTTCTATACTTATTCTTGATTCTTTTTCTTGATTCTTCTCATTCCCGAGAAAAATGATCGTCGTTATTAATATCCTATAAGCGACCATTTACGCTTAAAATCAGCTTATATATATATACTAAAATTACAATAATGCACAACGTGAAAATAAAGTCTTATAATTTTTTATAGGTGCTAGTATAATTAAATATATAATATAACCCTTTGGTCTTAGGTTCACCAACTAGTTCATCACAATTTTTTCAACCGGTTCATATGAACAACTGCCAGCTCACTTATAAAATAATATTCAGTTTTTACACCGGTTCAGTAGCCAATTCTATAAGGCCCGAGATTTTTCGATCAAGTAAATCATAATTAATTAAACAAAAGTGAAATCGAGATCAAATGATATAGAAAAATTTAGATTGAAGGGTCCAATATCCCGAAACTTTTAGCCGTTGAAATTAAAATATGTGGAGTTGATGACTTCTACAGGTCTAAGGATTTCGGTAAGAATTAAGTTTTATAACTATACTAATTATGCTAATTATATTATAAATCCAAAAGACAGAAGTTAACCCCGAGATACAACGATAACACAAAAAATATCCGATAGATCTGTCAGCGACTGATTTAATTACGGTTAACCAAAAAATAGCTCAGCCATTGAAATTTCAACCGGTTAACAACCAAATTAATTTTTGGATGACAAGAAGCTAGTTCGATTGCTAAATTCTCAACCGATAAGTAACAAATTAAATTTGATGGGCCAAATACAACTCGAGCATCTGTATATATATGATAATTTAGCAGGGCATCGAATAGCAGCATATATATATAAATATATATGTATGTATGTATGTATGCAATAAATTAACATGAAACACAGGGCTATACTTGGGCAAATTTAGGGGAAATAAAGGGAGAGGGGAACATGGCACTTAGAGGCTTAAAAATCAGCAAAATTTAGCAATATACAGTATCAACATGGCGTAAGAAATAACTTGCCACACGACAACATTAATACACCAACACAAAGCTGATTCCTTACGCAACAATTCAGCAAGGAGAAAGCTGCGACATGGCAGCATTATATTTCCAAATATTCAGAAGGAAACAACACACACACGGCATAAGGAAACAACACACACACGATAGTTTCATGTGAGGTAGCAGCAGTCTTATACTTCAACAAAAAAAAATTTAGCAACTCAGCTGCCACTTGGCAGCTCCACTTTAGCTAAATTTTTTAATAATTAAGCAAGGAAACAACACACACATGGAATAAGTATTGAGCACACACACGGAAGCGGTATATAGCAGCAACACATGGCAACACTATAGAAAACAAATCAAGGAAAACGTGGAAACAAAGGGAAAAGACAGCAAACAAGAACAGTGGCAAGAAAAGTAAAGGGAAGAAGCTGATGTTTTAGAATAAATTTAGGAGTTTTTATATGAAATTAGTGGAAGAAAATCAAAGAAGAGAGAAAAAGAGTAAAGAAAATGAAAGGGAACAGAAGGAAGAATCGGAAAGCAGAAGGGAGTGAACCAAAAGGCAAGAGAAGTAAAACTGAATTTTTGGGCAAGCGTATTTTATACCCTTCCTTCAATTGTTGCTGATTTTTGTTAATTCTCTTTAAGTATTGTTACTCCAATACTTAGATTACTCACTTTTTTTATCTTATCATCATTTTAGAATAAGAAATGACTTGGTTGAAGTCCTGAAACATCAGCTTGAACAAACCAATAGCTAAACCGCTGCTGAAAACCAATTGAACGGCCACCAACCAGCCACCAAATCGGCTCCAAATCAATAACCAACTAGCTAAGCCTTTTACTGATACTGTAAAAATTTATCCTATAAAAATGAGTTGAATCGGACGCTAAATCAGGTCCCCAAATAAGCAACAGAACCAGCCGCTACATCCATACTGAAGCTGATGCAGAACTTGGTAGCTTGGAGAAAATAGACTGAATCGGGCCCTAAATCAGCTAAATTGACAGCCAAACTGGATAAGCCTTCTTGTGCTAAGGCTGAAGTGTCAACTTATGAACCGGCTGCCAAAAATATCTTGAATCGGTCACTGAATCAAGCTCTTGAATGACAATAGAATCAACTGAACATCATCCATACTAATACTAAATTTGTAGCTTCTGAATCAGCCAGGAGTTGGCTTCTGAACCGGCCATGAATTGGTCCCTAAACCAGCTGAACCAGTAACCAAATTAGCCTAATGTCTTGTGGTTATGTTACAGTGCCAACCCGTAATTTGGATCCAAATCGGTCACTGAATTGGGCCCCTAAACAGCAACATAACTGGCTAACAGCATCCATTTTGATGCTGAATTTGCAGCTACTAAATCGGCCATGAATTGGTCCCCAAACCGACAGAATTTGCAGCCATATTAGTCTTAGTGTCTTGTGGTGATATTGAAGTATTAACCCGTAAAATTAGACCCAAATTAACCACTAAATTGGACCTCAAATCAGCAACAAAATAAGCCCCAGCATCCATACTGATACTGAACTTGGCAACCTAGAGAATTAGACTAAACTGGGCCTTAAACCGGCTAAACTAGCAACCAAGCCGGCCAAATTATCATGTGCTAAGATTAAATTGTTCACCTGTGAACCGGTTGCCAAGGATACCCCGAATTGACCACTAAATCGGGCCCCTAAATAGCCATCGAACCGGCTAACAACATCCATACTAATACTGGAATTACAACAACTGAACCAGCCTTGAACCAGCCACTAAACCGACTGAACCGGTAGCTAAATCAACCAAGGTGTCATAAGATGATGTTGAAGTATCAACTTATAAAATTTGCCTCAAATCGGCCACCAAACCAGGCCTTAAACTAACAGCTAAACCGGCCAAACATATGCTGAATTTTCAACTAATGGAAATTCATAAACCTTTGATTCGGTTCATTAAACCGGCTTGCTAATGATGAAATTTAGTGGTAAAAATTAACATGGACCAATATTTGAACCGGTTATTAAATCGACTGTAAATTGGTAACCGAATCATCAAAAAATTGTGCTAAAATTGTATTAGAAAAACTAACCAAGCTGGCCCGAACTAACTATCAAATCCACAGCCGAATCAACTGAATATACCACATGTTAAATCTGAATTTTTAACATATGTAAAATTTTAAGGTTAAAGTTACTAAACCGGTCAATGTATCGATTTCTTTTACTTACGGTTTAGTACTAATTATTGCATTTTATGGTTTATATGTTCGATAATATAAAGAGTTTTAATGGAAGCTTTACAAGTCTCAAGAAATATGATTATTTTCTTCTAAAGTGAAGAAAATTAAGAAGTATTAAGAATAAGTGTGAAATTTGTAACGGAATGGATTTTTTTTTTTATTCCGTCATTCATAACACAATTGAAAACCCAACTAAACCAATTGGGTGCAATACAGGATCACAGATACCATCTAGGACCCATATACTTTTAACCATAATAAGGATAGCGGAAGTTATTCTAATACTTACGGAAGCATTCATATTCATTCCAAAATATTCATTTCCGAGTACATAGCCAAAAATGTTCAACCATAAAAGTTCATCAAGTCATTACAATAATATTTCTCCAAAATAAGCTTCCGAGGTCTTTAATAATTCTTCAGACAAGCTCTAATCACTCCAGCTCGTCAGGCACAAGCTCTAAAACTTTGTCTGTGGGGGAAAACATAAAATAGTGAGTCGAGGCTCAACAAGGTACCTGCATATGAACTGTAAAACGGTTATGCCAAAATGATCATATAACCATGTAGAACCAGAACGTTTAATCAAAACATCATCTGGTAAAAACATACTATAACGATATTAAATCTCATGCTTCATAACTCGTTACACTATAAACTGTAAAACAATAACTATAAACTTTACTGATGCATGGTAAAACTGAAAACAATATTCTATACTGTTCACAGTCATCTTTTCATTGTATACGATTCATTATCATCTTTTTACTGTATATAATTCATTATCATCTTTTCGCTGTACGATTCATTATCATCTTTTTGCTGTACAATTCATTATCATCTTTTCGCTGTACAATTCATTATCATCTTTTCACTGTACGATTCATTATCATCTTTTCACTGTAGCATATCGGTAAAACAGTAAACGGTATTTCATATTATTTTCCTCCTTGTACAAAGCCCCGAGGTCGGCTCTCATTTCCTCATTGTACAAAGCCCCGAAGTCGGCTCTCTTCCTCTTTGTACAAAGCCCCGAGGTCAGCTCTCATTTCCTCCTTGTACAAAGCCCCGAGGTCGGCTCTCTTTTTCTCCTTGTACAAAGCCCCGAGGTCGGCTCTCTTTTCCTCCTTGTACAAAGCCCCGAGGTTGGCTCTCATTTCCTCCTTATACAAAGCCTCGAGGTCGGCTCTCTTTTCCTCCTTGTACAAAGCCCCGAGGTCGGCTTTCTTTTCCTCATACAAAGCCCCGAGGTCGGCTATCATTCATCTTTTATTTAAAAACCCCTTATTGAAATCAGACTTGCATAATATATCTTTAGCTATTTTTAAGTATCCACATATTATACTTGGGACCGGTGAAGATTCTTATCAAGGAAAGGCCGGACATATTTTCGGAAATATATTTTACTGGGGACCGGGGCAGATTTTTTTATCAAGGGCCGGAGCTCTTTTGAAGTGGGTTTCATTTTCAGTACAATCTGGAGCTCATTTTCAGTTTGGAGTTGGAATTCATTTTTAGTGCAAAAGCAGGAGTTCTGGAGTGCTCAAAAAGTAGGAGATCTTGGTTTCAATCGGGCGGAGTTCTTTTTAGACGGAGTACTTTTCTTAAGGGACGGAACTCTTTTGGACGGAGTACTTTTCTTAAGGGACGGAGTGCATTTCTTAAGGGACAGAGCTCTTTTGGACGGAGTGCATTTCTTAAGGGACAGAGCTCTTTTGGACGGAGTACTTTTCTTAAGGGACGGAGCTCTTTTGGACGGAGTGCTTTTCATCAACAGGACGGAGTTCTTTTTACACAAAGGACGGAGCTGATTTTCTCAAAGCCGGAGTTCGTTTTACATTGAGGCCGGAGTTCCCTTTACATTAAGGCCGGAGTTCATTTTAAAGCCAGAGTTCTTTTGGAGTACTTTTTCATCAAAAAGGACGGAGATTAACAGGGACGGAGCTCTTTTTCTCAAAGCCGGATCTCATTTTCTATTACAAAGCCGGAGTTCTTTTTTCAGTTTCAGTTCAAAGTCAGAATACAAGCCGGAGTTCCTTTTTAATACGAAGCTGTAGTTTATTTGGATTGAGGCCGGAGTCCATTTTTCAGTACAAAGCCGATTTCATATTACATGCCAAATGCCGGTTTCGTTTTACATGCAAAATGCCGGTTCGTTTCACATGTCAAATGCCAGTTGTAACGTTTGGTCCGGATTTCATGTAAGTCTAGAATGTAGGAAAACAGGCGTCATGAATTTCAGAACAAATTTAAACAAAAACTGAAAACGTGTTAACGTCCGATTACTTGCAGCAAAACAGGGTGCAGTATATTTGCTAATGAACTGAAAACTGAAGTTAAAAACGGCATCCAAAGTACACTTGCCTGACGGGCTGACTAAGTTTCCTTCCCTACTTGCCTGACAGTTGGTTTCTCCTTGGCGTCCTCCTTCACTCCCTCCTTACTGCTTGCGTTTTGCCTTTTGCCAAACGCAGCCACATGCTGGGTTTATATAGATGAGGGGTTTGGTGGGGTAAGTGGGGTAGGTGACTTACTTTGGTACTTGTTTGCAGACGGTAGGTAGACTAACTAGATTAGTTCACCCACTCCATTTGGTCGCTGCCTAATTGGATTCTAACTAAATCCCACAATTTATTCTTTGTTTATCCGGTCAACTCTCCAATTTCCGTCAAGATCTTCGAATCTAGTCAACTCTTCAAATCCGGTCAACTTCTTATCATTCACTCCATCCATTACTTTCTTATCAACTTTGGATTTATTTTCCTTCATCGACTCCGGATTTCTTCTCCACAAATTCTACTCCGGTCTTCAAGGACACTTCGGCCTCATTTCAACAATGCACTCCGGCTTCAAAGCCACTTCGGCCTCCTCATGCTTTTCGGTCAACACGCGTTACCGGGTTATGCCTTCCTTCATACTTTTTCAGTCAACATGCGTTGACCAAATTCATCATTTTCCCAACTTTTCGGTCAAATGTGTTGACCGGGCAACCCTCAATTTTTCCAGATCCCTTGATTACTTCAATTTTCCTAGATCCCTCGATCATATTGGCTCGATAATCGAGATTTTCTATGTTTTAGAATATGGGTCGTCACAAAATTTCTATAAGAAGTTTTGAAAAAGAAATTAAAAAATTAGACTAAGGAAATATTTCAGAGAATGATATTCCCTGGCATGCTTTAATATATTGCAGTGGTAATCAAGGATTGCCCCTAACACCACGAGGGAATAAAGGTGGCTTTTTGGCCCCGTTTATAGGATATAATAAGTATGTACCACCTACCTCAGGATATAATAGGAAGTAAAGGCCTTAAATTGTGTGGAGTGAACAAAATCTTTCCTCGATTGACAATTCTATTAGTTGGTAAGGTCTACTAGCCCTAATCCCTAAATATAAATGATAAATAAGATTCAATATATTGATTAAAAAAATGATAAAGTTAAAGAAGATAAAAGTTTATGCATATTTTATATGATTTCTATTCTTCTAACTAAAATATATATTTTTTTAGTATCAATGTGCATGACTTTGATATATATACATTATTGAATATTTGGCTCATTCTGTTACTGTTTTCCAAACCATTCAGATGGCAAGCATGAGTTGATATTAGATGAATAGGATTGAAGCCAGAAATTATTTAGGCTCGAGTGATAATGAATTTTAATGTTATGTAGCAGATAATTTGATATCAGGCAATTATGTACTCTATCTTTTGAGGAAATAAATACGATATTGGTATTAATCATTTACGTATGCTTCCGCAGATTATTATGGTTATTATTTATGTTTCTATAAGTTTTTAATGGTAATAATTTTGAAACCTAGTATCTCTGAAGTAAAGTCTAATATCATAATCCATTCGTACAGTATTTGTGAGGTTCCTGTTCCAAAACGTCATATTTAGAAGGTAATTAATATGATAATTATAAAGTATAGACTTATGTATGCGAAAGAAAATGTATTGAAAGTAAAATTGAGGAAAAACCGGACCATTGCTTGCTGGTGTGCTACCAGCAACATGGCGCCTGCCATGTACTCGAGCGCGGCAAGCAGCACAAAAGCAGATTTGGGCGCACCTACTGCTCGCATTCGTGCACTTGAGCGCGGCCGAGCAGTGAGCCCACGCCCGCTTGGCGCACGAGCGCCGGGACATTTTATAACTTTAGCTATTTTCAGGATTTTCATTTCACGCGACCCAAACCCTATTCTAGAGAGAGAGATATCACCGAACAAGAGAAAGAAAGGAGGAGATCGAGGCCATCGAGTCTGAATCCATCCGAGAGCAAGTTATAAAGATTATAGATTGGATCGAGGCAAGTACTTAAATACCCATTTTATATCCTCTTTCAATTTTATTAGTTCTCCATCGGGTATTATCGTTTTAATACCCACCCACAAAATGAAAAATATGTGACCCGTGACTAGTACCTAAAACGTTTAGGGTTTAATACCCGAATCCTCTTTCGATTTGCTCGGTTTGGCTTTGTCAAACTCTAACCCTCACTAAATTCGGGATTTACCAATTTTGGTTGATTTATATGTCAAATTGTCTCTAATTTATAAATTAGCACATCCTAAATATGCATACACCCTGACTGAACGTCCGATTTTACAAGTATCGACCTGTTTATGACGTCCAGAGCTCTAAAAGTGGCACTAATACTATTCACCCAAGGTTAAAAATGAAATCGCATCTTTCCATCATATTTAATTGTCATATAAGCTATGTCTAACTATGCATGTGTAATTAAAAGCTCTGAAAAAATATATTTGTGATCCATTGTGTAGGATAAAGGGTCTGAAGCCCTCTTATGTGGTAATTTCTCATCGGTGGTAAGAATTTTCAGTCTCTTCCCTGAATTGTGATTTCTATACATATAAATTGAATCATCAAAGATTAAGTCTAAAGGAGAGATACGAATTGCATATGTAATCAGAAGGAAGTCCATAATGTGATATGTAATCGAATTGTTCTCCCGATTAGAGATACTATAAATGAATTATTATGGACTTTCCCTCAAATGAATAAGGAATTATAAAACTAGGAATATAGATTATGTTATGAAGGGTAATATCCCTTGGCATGACATAGGTATCACAGTAGAGACTCGAGAATCACACTGGCCGCTTATTGGAGCAGGTGATACTCTTGGCAAGCCCTAGGATATTACTGTGGAATGATGATGACTGCCTCTGGGGCATGGGGGCATATGAGATTTAATTGGCCCACCTCTGGGTAGATAATGGGAGCGTATGACATTAGATTGTGATATTATTATGATCATTTTCTTATTCTTCTGCACCTTTAGTTAGTAAGGATTACTAACCCTTATCCGTAAAGATGAATAATCATGCATAAAATATATCCCAAATATGAGTAATTTGTATTCCAAAGCATATTTGATCATGTTCCTGTTTATACATCTCTTTCATGATTATGTCTCTTTCCTTACTTATTTTTATTTATGTTGTCTATCGCTTTTAATTATAATGTACTTGTTGAGCTGTTAACTTACCCGTACTTCTCTTTCCTTCCAGATGAGCATGCACAGATACCTGATGAGACCAAGTGGGCAATGGAGATGAGATAGGCAACTGATACCGAGTTTAGAGCTTTTGGGACCTAGTCTTACAATTTTTTTTGTATGAGACAGAAACCTTGTATTTATTTTGATACTGATGGTTATGTATATGCATGTAATGATGATATTGGAGATGTATAGTTTTATTTCCGCTATGTTTGATGGATGTAATAGCTTCCGCAGGTTGTTATGGTTTTATTGGATTACCTAGTGGCATCTTGTCTCTACCGGTGTTGTACCCAGAATGATGACGCTGGCGCCACATGTTGTCATTGTCACTGTTGGAGGTCCTGTGTTGCGTATATTGTGTGTTATTGTTATTGGAAAGGATTCTTGAACAGATTTTGTATTTAATAGATATCCGTTTTATAGACGGAACTTTTTTAAATTTTTGACAAATTTTTTTGTCCGTCACAGTTGGTATCAGGGAAGGGGATGCCTTAGGATTAATCTAAATCTTGTGCAAAAACTTAGGATAGTATAGGCTAAGGCTGAATAAGTGAATGCAGTTAGAGAATGATCAAGTTAGGATAGATAGCTCTAGTACTCTCACTTGCACAACTTAGACTAGGGTCAAGATAGGATTGTAGTTTTATTTAACTGCATTAATAGTAATGTCGTAATTAGGATTCCATTTTGGTCTAACCTGTAATTGTTCTTATTTTAAAAGTATTTTCTAAAGTCAAGCACGCCTCTTAGATGTGGAGGCTCGTGAGGTGGTGGTAGAGGATCGCGAGGTGATGGTCGGACTCAAGATCAGGAGGCCGAATATCTAAATCTATTGGGTCGTATGGCGAACATCATTGAGAATATGGAGCAATAAAATCTCGCCCTTGTTCCTGTTCCGACACCCGTATAGACCCCTGTTAATCCCAGACCATCTGCATATGACCGCTTCATTCAGGAGCGAGTTCCAGCCTTTCTGGGGGAACCTAACCCTATAAAGGTGGACACATAGTTTAAGAGCCTAAAGAAGGTATTCTCCATCATCTGTTTCCCAGAGGAAAATCGAGTTTTGTTTGCATCCTACCGGCTAGAGAGTGAGGCGCATCATTAGTGGTTGATGAAGAAAAGGGCGTTGAGAGTGCCTGTGGATGAAATCACCTTGCAGATGTTTGAGGAGTTCCTAGAGAAGTACTTTCCTCTAGCCTCTGTGTTCAAAAGGAAGAAGAGTTCCTCCGATTGAGACAAGGTAGTCAGACCGTGGCAAAGTATGACACTAAGTTTACTAAATTGTCACGATTTACTTCGTATATGGTAGAGGATGAGGAGAGGAAGATGAGAGTTTCTGCAAGGCTTTTGGGATGATATCCACAAGCAATTGGCGACCCTCAAACTGACGACCTATGCTGATTTGTTGGATCGTGCCCTGATCCATGAGTAGGAGCTTGCAAAGGAGGAGTTCTATAAGAAGTGGTCGTCGGGCAAGAATGGGGCCAGTGCTAGTTCTGAAGCTAATTTGGGAAGGCTGTACAAGAAGTCTAAGCAGTCAAATTTCAATAAGAAGAGTGACTAAACCCCAATATCGTCTCAAGCTTTAGTGGGCCTGTGTTAGCATTGCAGGAAGATGCATGGGAATAGACCTTGTTACAGATTGTCGGGTGGTTGTTTTAACTGTGGCCAGAGGGGACATAAAGTTAGAGAATGCCCCCATCTGAAAAGGGACTCACTTCCAAGCCTGTTGTTCAAGGAAAAGCTTTTACAGTATCTGCCAGTGAGGTCAAGGCATCGGACATCGATTATTTTGGCTTGTCATGTTGCACCCTCTCCTGTGACCATGGATTTCTCTTTGGTCGTATCCACACCCACGGGATCTTCTATTTTGACCGAAGCCTCATACCCAAGGTGCATTGTGGAGGTGAAGGGGTTGTCCTTAGTTGCTGATTTGATCCTCCTGGATATGCATATTTTGATGTCATTTGGGTATGGATTGGTTGTCTAAATATCACACAACTATCGATTATTTCCACAAGAGGGTGGACTTTGCAATCCTGGAGCATGAGCCTTTTTATGTTCAGGGAGTTCAGAGAGTGGAGGTATCCAGTTTTATTTCTGCTCTCCAGGCTCATCATTTGTTAAAAAGCGGTTGTGAAGCCTTTTTGGCCTACGCTAATGTGGTGGAGAGTCGGGAGTTGTCCACAAAGGACATTCCGGTTGTATGCAAATTCAAAGATGTATTTCCCGAGAAGTCATCTGCTTTACCGCCATACCGTGAGATTGAGTTTGGGATTGATCTTGTGCTAGGGCCGGTGCCTATATCGAGGACCCCCTATCGCATGGCCCCTGTTGAGCTAAAAGAGATGAAATAGCAGTTGCAGGACTTGCTCAATATGGGTTTTATTAGGCCGAGTGTTTCGCCGTGGAGTGCTCTAGTCCTGTTTGTCAAGAAAAAGGATGGGACCTTGAGGATGTATATAAATTATAGCGAGCTAAACAAGATTACGATTAAGAATAAGTATCCATTACTACAGATCGATGATCTCTTCAATCAATTATAAGGGACCCGAGTGTTCTCTAAGATTGATCTTTAGTCCAGATATCATCAGCTTCACATCAAGCAGAAGGATGTAGCAAAGACGGCTTTCCGGACGAGATGTGGTCATTACGAATTCCTCGTGATACCGTTCGGATTGACTAATGCACCGGCCGTGTTTATGGATTTGATAAAACCGGTCTTCCAGCCATACTTGGAATAGTTTGTCGTGGTTTTCATCAATGGCATCTTGATTTACTCCAATGATTGTACTGAGCACGAAGGGCACTTGAGGATCGTGCTTCAGACCCTTTGGGAGCATCAGTTATTTGCGAAGCTAAAGAAATATAAATTTTGGCTCAATGAGGTAGTGTTCTTGGGCCACATCATTTCTAATGGAGGCATCTCAGTGGACCCGAAGAAAGTTGAGGCAGTGATTAGTTGGAGTCGACCCACGACCGTGTCGAAGGTCCGAAGCTTCTTGGGGATGGCTGGGAATTATCATCGTTTTGTGGAGAACTTCTCTCAGATTGCCCTACCCCTCACCATTTGACGAAGAAGGAAGTGAACTTTGACTGGACCGAGGAGTGTGACCGAAGCTTCCAAGAGTTGAATGATCGGTTGACGTCTACCCCGATTCTGACTCTTCTTGATAATTTTGGTGGGTTCGAGGTATATTGTGATGCCTCTCATGTGGGGCTTGGTTGTGTTCTTATGCAAAATGGGAAGGTGGTGGCTTATAGGTCTCAACATTTGAAGACCCATGAGAAGAACTACCCAACTCATGATTTGGAGTTAGTCGCTGTGGTTTTTGCGTTGAAGATTCTGAGGCACTACCTGTACAATGAGAAATTTCTAGTGTACTCTGACCATAAGAGCCTCAAATATTTATTTTCGCAGAAAGAACTGAATATGAGACAGTGGAGATGGATCGAGTTCCTCAAGGATTATGATTGTGAGATCTAATATCAATTGGGGAAAGCGAACATGGTTGCAAATGCCCTGAGTCACCGAACTTGTGTAGTGGCGATGATGCAAATTAAGCAGATGGGGATGCTAGACAGCTTGAAGTCTTGTCACATACACGCTACGTTAAGGGAAACAAGATGATATTATCCTTTTTGTAAGTACAACCCAAAATCCTCCAAAGGATCATGGAATGGCAAGTGAATGACCTATTTTTTTATGGATAGTGCTGGCGACCTTGGCAAAGACTCTTGAGTCGATTTTAGTATGCATACCGATGGAATTCTAAAATTTCGAGATGGCTAGGTGTACCAAACAATAAGGACCTAAAGGAAGAAATAATGAATGAGGCTCATAGGACTCAGTATACTATTTACCCCGGAATAAACAAGATGTACTAGGACTTGAGAAAAATATTCTGGTGGAGGAACACAAAAAGGGAGATCGTAGCCTTTGTGGGCCGATGTCTTATCTGTCAACAATTGAAGGCTGACCGAAGGAAGCCTTCCGGTTTACTACAGCCGTTACCCGTCTCCAACTGGAAGTGGGAGGACATTTCAATGGATTTTGTATCTGGATTGCCTAGGACTCTAAGGAACCATGATGCGATATGGGTCATTGTGGATCGGCTGATGAAATCTTCCCATTTTATAGCCATTTGGACTACGTATTCCCATGATTGTCTGGTACAGCTATACATCAATGAGATCATTAGATTATTCGGTGTGCCAACATCTATTGTGTCCGATCGTGATCCACGGTTCGTCTCTAAATTTTAGAAGAGCTTGCATCGAGAATTAGGGACGAATATGAAGTTTAGTACGGCTTACCATCCTCAGACCGATAGTCAGTCTCAACAGACGATTCAGATATTAGAAGATATGCTCAGAGTTTCAGTGATGGAGATGGGAGGGAATTGGGATGATCATCAAGCGTTGGCCGAGTTTGCCTACAACAACAGTTTTCAAGCAAGTATCGGTATAGCTCCTTTCGACGTACTTTACGGTAGGAAGTGCCGATCTCTCATCCATTAAGAAGAGACAGGGGATAGGCATTTGCTGGGTCCGGATATAATTCGAGAAACTTCAAAAATTATCGCGGTGGTTTTTGAGAAGCTGAAGATCGCCCAGAGTCAGCAGAAGAGCTATGCCGACCAAAGGAGATACGAGCTTAGATTCGAGGTTGGCGATTTTGTCTTCCTCAAAGTGTCACCATGGAAGGGAGTTTTCAAATTTGGTATCAAAGGGAAGTTGAAACAGTGACTTATTGGGCCTTTTGAGATCCTTGAAAGATTTGGTGAAGTGGTGTACCGTTTGGTGTTGCTGCCAAGTTTGGCCGAGGTGCACGATGTCTTCCATGTTTTGATGTTGAGGAAGTACATCTACGATCCAATGTATGTAATTGATTGTGGTCCTTTGGATATCAACATGGATTTATCATATGAGGAGGAGCCGGTGGAGATCTTGGATCGTAAGGACCAAATTTTACACTCGAAGATGATCCCTCTTGTGAAGGTTTTATGGAGAAATCATTCCTGCGAAGAGACAACGTGAGAAAGAGAAGACGAAATCCGCATAAAGTATCCCCATCTTTTTGAGGTATGTAGATTTAAATAAATCTTAGAATTTGTTAAATTTTGAGGACAAAATTTTTATAAGTGAAGGAGAGATGTGAGGTTTCGGTTCTAAAACATCATATTTAGAAGGTAATTCATATGATAATAACAAGTCTAGGCTTATGTATGTGAAAGAAAATGTATCGAAAGTAAAATCGACGAAAAACTAGACCGCTACTTGCTAGTGTGCTACCAACAATATAGCGCTTTCCATGAGCTCAAGCGCGGTAGGCAATGCCAAAAGCAGATTCGGGCGCACTTGTTGCCCGCCGTCATGCGCTTGAGCGCGGCCAAGCAGTGAGCCCGCGCCCGTTGCACACCCACCTGGCGCTAACCTGAGCTGCTTTCGGGATTTTCATTTCACACGACCCAAACCCTATTCTAGAGAGAGAGCGTGTAGAACAAGAGAGAGAAAGGACGAGATCAATGCCATCAAGTCTGAATCTGTCCGAGAATTAATTATAAAGGTTATAGATCGGATCGAGGCAAGTGTTCCTATATCCTTTTTATATCCTTTTTTGATTTTTATTCATTCTCTATCAGATATTATCGTTCTAATACACACCCAAATGATGACAAATATGTGACTCATGACTAGTACCTAAAACTTTTAGGGTTTAATGCCCAAATCCCCTTCCGATTTGCTCGATTTGGCTTCTCCAAACCCTAACCCTCACCAAATTCGGGATTCACCCATTTCGGTTGATTTATATGTCAAATTGTCTCCAATTTATGAATTAGCACATCCTAAATATGCATATACCCCGACCGGACGTTTGATTTTACAAGTATCGACCCGTTTGTGTCGCCCGAGAGCTCTAAAAGTGGCCCTGACACTATTCACCCGACGTTAAAAATGCAATCGCATGTTTCCATCATATTTAATTGTTATATAAGCTATGTCTAATTATACATGTGTAATTAAAAGCTCCGAAAAAATATGTTTGTGATCCATTGTGGAGGAAAATGGGTCTGAAGCCCTCTTATGAGATAATTACACATTTGTGGTAAGAATTTCTAATCTCTTTCATGAATTGTGATATCCACGCATATAAATTGAATCGTCAAAGACTTAAATCTAAAGGAAAGATACAAATTTTATATGTAATCGGAGGAAAGTCCATAATGTAATATGTGATTGAATTATTCTCCCAATTGGAGATATGAATTAATTATTGTAGACTTTCCCTCAAATGAATAAGAAATTATGAAACTAGGACCATAGATTATATTATGAATATCCTGTGACATGACATGGGTAACACAGTAGAGACTCGAAGATTACACTAACCACGTGTCCTGGCCGCTTATTGGAGTGGATAATACTCTTGGCAAGCCCTAGGATATTACTATGGAAGGACGATGACTGCTTTTGGGCCTCGGGGGACATGGGGGCGTATGCGATTTAATTGGCTCACCTCTGGGTAGATAATAAGAACGTATGACCTTAGATCATAAGGTTATCGTGATCTTTTTCTCATTCTCCCACACCTTTAGTTAGTAAGACTTATTGACTTTGGTCCGTAAATATGAATAATCATGCATAAAATATATGCCAATGATAAGTAACTTGTATTCCAAAGTATATTTGATCATGTTCCCGTTTATGCATCTCTTTCATGATTATGTATCTTTCCTTACTTATCTTCGTTTATGTTGTCTATTACTTTTGGTTATAATGCACTTGTTGAGCTATTAGTTCATCATTACTTCTCTTTCCTTCTAGATGAGCATGCACTGATGCCTGATGAGATCGAGTAGGCAGTAGAGACGAGATAGGCAGCTAATATCGAGTGCAGAGTTTTTGGAACCTAGTCTTACAATTTTTTTGTATGAGACAGAGACCTTGTATTTATTTTGATACTGATGGTTATGTATATGCATGTAATGATGATATTAGGGATGTATAGTTTTATTTCCGTTGTATTTGATGGATGTAGTAGCTTCTGCAGGTTGTTATGGTTTTATTGGATTACCTAGTGGCCTCTTGTTTCCACCGGAGTTGACTGAGAGTTATTACGCCGACGCCACATGTTGTCCTTGCGGCTATTGGAGGTCCTGTGTTGTGTATATTATGTGTTATTGTTGTTGGACAGGATTTTTGAACAGGTTTTGTTTTTTGGTGGATATCCATTTTACAGACAAAATTCTACCAAATTTTTGACAGATTCTTTGGTCCGTGATAACATTGGATGCCATTTACGATATGACAACCTTATAGATTCTGTATAAAATGGTCATATAATATGGACTTATATATATAATATAGAG
>JAODPA010075467.1:0-28763 GCA_025585075.1 Nepenthes mirabilis
CATCCAGTGACCAACTTTAGAAAATAAAAAATAACTAAAAATTAATTTATATAAAATATCCTTACTTATTTTTTTAACTTTTAATCTTGACCCCTAAATTTATAAGAGAGCCTAAATGATGAGAGGGCAGCAATTCTCAAAAGATTGTCCTTAAAAGGCAAGTTGGACCACCTATATTCAATCATCCCATAAATTTTCCCTTGTTTTTTTCTTTTTTTTTTTTTAAAAAAAAAAGCTTGGGAGGGTGTAGGGAGAGGTTAATTTAACACACGTAAAATCTTTCAGAAATTGAACATAGGCAAATTTCGGGACATTTTATGCACACATCATGATTCTAAAATAAAAGGAAAAAAAAAATGAGTATTAACAGTGAGTAAATACAAGATGACATTCATGCCCACCTCCATCATGGAGCAAACAGTTTCATCAGCATCATCATGCTTCATCAATCAGCTCCTGCAACATCCACAGGCGACTGCATGAGAGCTAATGCCAATTGGAATCATAGAATCAAATGATTCTATTGCCTTAGGCTCTATGCATTGTTCACATCGCATATCTCCTATAATAAAATGACACTCTGATACACAACTCTCGCTAGATGTAGATCCAGAAAAGGATCAAATCATTATGGGCTCTATTTCATATGCAAAATAAGGCAGCATATAATATACTAAAAGTTGGCTGACCCTTTCCCAAACCCGAAACGTAGTAAGAATTTCATACCATTTATCTGCCTCCCACAATAACCCAATATGTGTCTTCAATTCCACAGTCTATGTTGATTTCGGTCAGTAAGATCATAAAGGATAATAAGGAACCAAACATTTGACTTTTAACATAGTAAATCAGCCTCTAATTAGACACAAAATTAGGCAGCCACCTTTTTTTGGGGGGGAGGGGGGGCGGGAGGGAATGATTTGTGGACAAATGGCCAATAGCCAATGCTGTTGACCAGGAAAGAGAACATATGACCAGACAGGGCAAGGGGCGAAGAGCCACTCAGCTAGTTCTGTCTTCCCTTCTAGGTCCTAAGTATGAGGATGGGGTAAATCCTTGGTTCATATCCTCACAACTCACTCTACTGTAGGAAAAAAAGTATTAATTTTGGTGGTCCAAAACTAGAGCAAAATGAAAATTAAAAGGGGAATCAAGGTGTTGTGACGTTTCAATAGTGGATCCCACCTCTACATGCAGCCTATGCCCCAATCATCCTTCAATATCTCCTATGATCTACCATTAGGATCTATTGGCCATGGGGAATTTTGAGCCAATGGAAACTATACGGAAATTTTGCTTCTAGAAAAATGTCATATTTTTCACATTTTCCTCCACTTTGATATTTCTTTTTTTTTTATAAAAAAAAAATCCTAAGATCCAAATACAATCAGAGTCTAATGATATCTGACAATCATATTCTTCAAACAACAATAGTAGTGTTCTTTTGCCACAGGCTGAATATGCCATGAAAACAACTTGTATATACCTGCATGTCGGAAGTCCAAAGCGTGAGGTTGTCCCTCAACAGTTGCATAATTAGAGTGCTGTCTTTATATGATTCCTCACCCAATGTATCCAGCTCAGCAATTGCTTCCTCAAAGGCCTTCATACAGAAGTAGGAAATTGGGGATGATGAGAACATATTGACAACAAAAATACAATGCCAGAATATTAAGAACAATAAATACCAAAATGCATCATTAAACGAAGTAGTTGCATGAGTGCCTAACTGGCTACAAAAGCTGAAAATTGTACAATATGACAAAGGTGCACAAAAACTGTTTAGCATTAATATAGGAAAGACAGTTCGGGTCAGTCATTGACAGGAGGTGATGCTAAAGATGGGACAGAAGATCAAAGGGTACCTTACAGGCCTTAACCCCCAAATTGTAAATGTTAGAATTGCCAGTCGTGTCATCGCAATTTTTAGTTATTTATAAAAATAATTAAATATTACAATTTTGTATGGTTTATTTATAATTTTATTGGAAAAATCATTTTCTTATCGGCCTATTTTTTATGGAATGTGAGACATTTATGTCATTTAGGAACTCCTTTGCCCAAGAAAAAACAGTTTTGACCCATCACTTAAATGATTAAAATTAAGGGGCCACTTCCAAGGAAAATTACAACTTCTGCTTTTGCCAATAAGACTCGAGACAAAAAATAAAAGGCTCTCATCACAAAAGATAGAAAGAAATGGAGAAAGGGAGAGAAACCTGGCCTATTGTTCTTTGAGAAAACGAACAATTACAGCTTGGAAAATCCCTTACAACATCGATGAAGAATTGAAGATGGTTTCAGGTACTATTTAAAATAAACAATTATTGTGTTGTTTTACATTATCATTTGGGACGTAAATGGTTAACTCAACAATCCAAAGGACACTTCTAATCTCATGAAATCTTACAATAAAACGGCCATACCCCCAACAATGTCAAAAGTTAGCTGCCCCAGCAATCGCATTTTTGCAACTTCAAACTCTGAACTCACAAAGTCATTGCCTTTCAGCTCACAATGAGCATATAAAGATGAGGCTATTGCCACCCGAAGTCCAAATTCCTAGTTCCACCCGTGTCAAGTGTATCTCATGTAGGAAAGCAAAGTTGAGGATTGTTTGATGTTCATTGCTGCGTCGATACAGTTGACATTATCCTCTAAAATTTGACAAATTTGGTATTGACTAAACAGATCAATAGAGCTTGCTAACATAGCTTGCTTGGGCTGACCAAATCTTTTGCAAAAGAGGGGTTTGAATATAGATTTTCCATAGGTTTGGAAATAATAAAACAGGGAATTTCCTTCCTAGGTTAATATAAATAGTTCATCAGTGCCTACATTTAAAAGCCTTTTAGGGAAGATCCAAATTGGATGTCATCCAAGAATTCTTTTGAAGCCTAGTCCAGCTTCTTAAGAAGGCAAACCTATTTGTGTAGAAACACCAATTCGGCTCAGTTTAATAGAGGATGAATTTCTTTCAAAAGCTAGGAAAAACAGACAATTATTGAAGGAGCATAGAATGATAAGAAGCATGCATCTTTCATAAGCAGCTAATTCAGACATTATGACATATTCTTCTTCCTTAGGCCTCGACATGCAAAGTACAATTGCTCACATCTTAAAAAATGCAATACACTACCATTCAAGATTACCAGCATCAGATGTTTGTTTATACTTCTTTATTTCTGCATGCTGGAAAAATATAGGGCTACATAAAAAGGACTGTGAAGCATATAGGCATACCATCAGTCAAGAGAGACAAGGGAAACCATCTCCTCAATATTACACTAGTGAATAAAGGAAGCTTCAGCTTCAGAAAAATCAGAAGAAGAAAAGAGAGAAGGAACAAAAAGATGAAGAGCAGAAAAGGTTCTGCATTGCTATGGTGGAGTCATCGAGAGAAATCAAATAATCACTGTACATGTCAAACTAATTTCGGTTTGAATCTCAATGCCACACCTTGTGAGGATGCCTTCCGTTATATAGACATTATGTGCCCTAATTACAATGTTGATAATCAACAATTACATTTATTATATATAAATGAATAAGGAAGGTAATATTAGGTTAATAAAATAATAAATTTACAACTATCATACAATAACTAATATATATATGCTAATAATGGCATGACATATGCTTTTAATGCCATGCTGTCATCCCCCCTATATTGATACTTGGTGATCAAGAAGCATCAATTTACTTATAACAAACTGATGTCGATGCCGTGTCATGGCATTTGTAAATATGTCAGCAGTCTAACAGGTCATGGAAATTCGGGGAAGAGATACAAGTATCTAGTGCCTCTCAAATACAATAACAATTGACCACCATATGCTTCATGAGCTCACGGTACACGGGGTTAGCAACAATTTGAATGGCATTGGTATTATTAGCATAAAGGTGGGTAGGATTAGACTGAGGGAAGCAAAACTTGGCTAGAAGGCCTCAGAGCTAAACAATCTCTGAACAGGCTGCAAATACTGCACGATAATCAAATTTAGTTGAAGATTTAGAAATGCAATCCTACTTATTCTCTCAAGAGATCAAAGAGACACCAAGAAATATGCACTAACCCAAGACAAATCTGCGGGTATCTGGCATCCAGCCCAAACAGCATCACTGTAAGCGGATATACGAAGAGTAGAGCCAATAGAAAAAAACAACCCTCAACAAGGTGACCCAAGTAGATATTGAATCATACGACGGACCACAACTAAGTGTCGATAGCATGGAGTGTGCATAAATTGACTAATTTGTTGGATAGCGAATAAAATGTCAGGCTGAGTAATAGTCAAATAGCTCAAGCTGCCAACTAGTTGACAATAGATGGTAGATCAGAAAGGATTTTGCACCCACATTACGGTACTTCACATTTACTTCCACGAGAGTATCTACTAAAGATGCATCTTGAAGACCTGCTAAGGTTATCAGATCTCATATGTATTTATATTGATTCAAAAAGAATTCGAAAGAGGTAGTTTGAACTTCCAGCCCTAAGTAAGAAGACCAAGATCATTTATCTAAAATGATGACTAAAGATGTCGCTGCAAATGAATAATCAAGATAGAATCTGTTCTAATAATAATAATGCCATTGGCGCAATTGAGAAGGAGAACATCACCGGTAGATGTCTTACAAAGTAACAATGATGGATCATAACATCCTTGCTTAAAGGAAAACCAAACCAAGGTAGATTGAAATTTATCGAACTATGCCCACCGAGCCTATTTTGACTGATACAAAGATCATCTTAGTCTATACATTTGAAGAAGAAGAGGACTTCAAGTCGGGTGGAATGGTCATATAAACTCTTCTTTGAGGTTGCCATGAAGAAAGACATTTCTAACATTCATTCGATCAAGTAGCCATCTTTGTGAAGCTGCAACAGAAATAGCAGTTCGCAAGGTAGTCATCTCGGCAATCGGAGCAGAAGTCTCCTCACAATCCACCCCATATTCCTGTATATTACCAAAGGTTACCATGCATGCCTCATAGAGATCGAGAGTAAATCATAGTATAGCTTTATTGAATAAACTCATTTGCAACCAATGGGCTTAACATGAGTAGGACATGGAACATCCCATGTGTGATTTGCATCAAGCACTTGAAGTTCGTCTTTCATTGCACACACCAACATTCAAGTTTAACAGCTTTAGAATACCATTAGAGAGCAGGAATAAATGTCAAAGTAGCATGTAGTGATGTCATATAAAAACCATACCAATCATAAGGATAGGAGATTCTGGGAAAGCATCATCGGATGGTACCGAAATGCATAGCTTCCAAGAGTGAAACATAGAAACAGATGAGAAGGCGGATCAGACATAGGAAGAGGCAATGTTAGATGACATCTTTCATATGCAACACCACCTTTGAATCGTTCAGAAGTAGGAGTTGAATCATCAAAGTGAGGAAAAACATGTCTTAGGCAACAACTCAACATGAGTAGAGAAGAAAGGCTGATTTTCAAAGAACATAATATGATAGGAAATAAAAAACCGTCTAGTGTAGGGATTATAGCAAACATGACCTTTGTGCGAAATGTTATACCCCATGAAAGTGCATTTTAATATATTGATCGAAAAGTTTGTGGCATTCTTCGAGTGACGTATAAACAAAGCACAACCAAAAGTAAACGAATTAAGATAGCTAGAATGTTTGAATAAACTCCCATAGATAAGGCTTTAACCCAGATTTCAACGGAACAAAAGATTCAAGCAATAATGTTTTAGCAAGATTGAAAAGGTGATGATTTTGTTTAGCAACCCCATTTTGATGTGGTGTATAGAACAAGAATACTGAGAAAAATTTCCTTTTTGTTATAGAAAACCATGAATTCATGAGACATATATTCCCCCCTGAATAGGCTGTTACATCTTGATGTTCAAACAAAATTGAGTTTTAACATAGGCCACAAAATTTTAAAAAACAGAAAGTACCTCAAATTTTTATTGAAGAAAATAAATCAAGATATATTTATAGTAATCATCAATGAAAACCACAAAGTATTTATAATTCGCATGAAATATAACAAAAGCAATACCCCATATATCACTATAGATCAAATAAAAACATTTTAGCAAGGCTACCATGAGAAAGAAATAAGAGTGAATTACTCTTACCATAAATGTGGAACAATCAAAAGAAAGGTCAGAGGACAAATGCCCTTTATTGCCTAACAAACCCAAATTTATTAAATGTGATAGAACAAACGTTTGTGTCATACTTTATCTTTATTGTTTATGGCAGCAGTACAAGCCAACGACATAGAATGAGGAATGGAAAATTGTAGAGGAAATAGTCTTTCTACTTTAGGCCCATTCGCTAGTATTTTCCTTGAAACTTGATCCTACATAAGACAATCATTGTGGTGCCTCCTGGAACCAACTTCGAACGGGTTCGAGTCAAGTCGATCGTTAAAACCGGTTTCGTCCACCGAATCCGGATCCTGCACACCATTAAAACAAACAAGAGGTCAGGTACTGGAGGGATGTTGTCCGACTGAAAACACTCCGACGCTCAAATCAGCAAACAGCCTTCCAAGAATTGAGAAAGTGAGGGAAAGAGAAGAATAAGGAAGAGAACAGAGAGTATTTGGGGTGGTGGTTTAGCTCTCGTTGCGAGAGGCTTTTAGGGCTCGTGAGGAGCGTTGGTTCCTACCCCTTGGTTCGCTTGGAACGTAGTAACAGGAAGGAGAGAATGAGCAGGAGCCTCCTATAAGCACGAGAGCTTGTGAGGGCACTGCTTGAGCTTTGTGTGGCTCCTTGCAAAAAAGAGACCCGAGCTTAAGAGCAAATGATAGAAGTATGAGAACGTTTGTCAGAGAGAAAAAGGCCTCTCTTTAATGTGGATTCCATGGCCTCTTTTATAGCTGAGATGTTGGGCATTCTCCGTTAGGCAGGAATGCTTGATTTCAGCGCTCTGTTGGACCAGCTTCCTTTCTTGATATTGGCATTACTGGCGGCGACAGCTCCTTAGAAGGATGGCCTTCCTTCTGTGTTTTGTAACTGCTAAGGTTTGCTGCAGACAAAGGGAAAAAATCTGACACTTTCCTCATGGAATGTGCGCTAAATCTGTTGGTGACTGTTGCCATGGAAATTGTCTTTTTGGAGAGCGCAAAATCAGAGGAGAAGACCGTTGCTGGTCGGGGGAGGAAAAGTAAGTCGGACTGGGCCTGGCCCACATGAGGCTTGCTCATGGGCCGGCTACTGTAACACTTCCGGTCAACAGAAATGTTGACTGTCCTTTTGTGCCAGTTGCCCGTCCTTAATCTGGCCCTCTTTGCCTTTCGTCTGGTCAACGGTTTATGTTGACCATCCAGGCTTGTATATGGGCTGTTGTTGATTTGGATCGTTCCTCTTCTTTGGGCCAACCCACTACGAAGTACCCATCATTAACCCCCCATGCTGGTGGCTTGAATTCTGACCTCCAACGTGTTCATGAGGTGTTTCGTCTTGTTGCCTGCCAGGGCCTATTATTTCAAAGAAGTGTTGACCCGATTAGTTGACCCTCCTGACCAAGATCCGAAGAACCTGTGGGTGTAGAGTGACGCCATCATGAGCCGTTTTGTCAGACAAAAAGGTGGCCACGTGTCTATACACGGTGAATTGAAGATCCCGGTAATTAATGCCCCAGAGGATCTGATTCGACAACGCTTATTTAGGAAGTGACACGTGGCAGCCATGATGGTGCACGTTTACGTGATGGTTATGCCAACCGGTGTTCACATTGTCTTTAAATTGTCCGTCCGTTTCCCTTTTGAATTTCCCCGCTTTCCTTCACCTCTTCCTTTGCTGGAAAAAGTTTCTGAGTGCTCTTGTTTCCATATCCATGGCTTCCGTTCTCGAGATTGCCTCCGTCCTTAGAGAGTCTGATGTTAAGGAGCTGTACGTCGAGTACAATATCCCAAAAGAGATAGTCTTCCAGGTTCCAGTCAAAGAAGATTGGGTGTGCTCGCCACCGGAGGGTTTCGTCACCATATACGAAGCTCACCTAAGGAGTGGCCTCCATGTCCCAGTCCGGCTAAGCTACAGGACATCTTCTCGGCCCTCCAAGTTCCCATCGCCCAATATCATGCGAATGCCGTTCGTTATTTGAGTACCTTTTGCATTTTTCTCCGTCAACACTCGAAGCAGCTGACAACAGCGATGATGAGGGTACTGTTTAAGTTCAATCAAGGAGCTGAATGGATCTCCTTGTCTCCACGCGGCGGTCTCCAAGTTAGCTCTGTCATCTACGATTCGCTAAAGAACTGGAAGAACCATTTCTTTTTTGTGCGTGTGGATGATTCCTGGTCACTGCCAAGGAGTAGGGCAAAGTGCCTGAGGTTTACACCGGGAATCCCCCTGATAAGGAGACGGAGTCCATGGAGTGGTTGTTTAAGTTGGTGAAGGGTGAAGGGCCACCTTGTGGATTTTTGGAGAGACCATTTGGTTTCTCGTGATGAGGCTAGGAAGGCCAAGTGCGGGCCTCCGTCTCCAAAGCTAAAGGTGGTGCAACCCTCCAAGAAGAGGAAAATTGGGGCCCTTGTGATCAGGAAGCCCTCTGGCGAGGGATCTCCCCCAAGTCCAGCTGTGATGAGGACGACGGCAGCAGCAGTAAGGCCTTCTTCGTCCTCTTCCACCGACCCCGGCAGCGTGTTAGTTGGCCAGCTTGCCAGAGCGGGGGACAGCTCTGGTGCATGTGATGAAGGTTCCGCCATCGAGGTCTTTAGGGAGAGTATGTTTCACATCACCCGCTGCATTGTCCTGGCCCTTCTGCAGTCAGAGCATTCAGTATGGTTAGACCCTTCCCCGGAGCACGTTGTTGAGCAGGCCACTGATCCGCCGGAGGAGATACCCATCGGGGATCCCAGGGAGGCTCTTGCTGAGCCTCTTGTTGTGCCAATCATTGCTCTATCTGAGGAGGTCAAGAGGCATCAGGAGTTCTAACTGCCCGGGAGCCTCAATCAACGGTCGAGGTCAGGGTTGAGATCGCGAAGGAGACCATCGCCGGGGACCCTTCACAAGCCGTGGAAAGGCCGGAGAAGCCCACTGCTGAGAGCCGAAGAGAACGGATGAGCTGATAGTGGAGCTGCTGGAGGAGTCTGCAGCGGAGGCCACTGCTAGGCCTGCTTGAAAGGGTTCCGTTTCTAGCCCTCCGCCGCCTGAGACAAGATCCCGTGCTAGGCCAGTGCTCCCAACGCACAGAATTTGGCAAGTGAACTTTCGCAACCTGTATTTCCTCTAATTCGACTGCTACTAACACTTATTGTTCTTGTAGAAGGAAAAAGTTTCCGGCGCTGCAGTTAAGGCAATTAGTCAACGTGACTTGGCGATCGCTGATAGGGACAATCTGATTGCCTGGCTCGATGAGGAGCTGGAGATGATAAGGCCGGAGCACCGAGAGGACACGGTTGCTCTAGAATCCGTATTGGCCAACCTGGAGGCAGAGAACACCCGGCTAAAGGAAAAGAACGCTAGTCTTAAGGATGCTGTGGTGTCGGGTCTTGTTGAGGTGAACGATAAGCTGAAGGAGGATAATACCCGCCTCAAGGATGAGATCAATCGGGCCATGATGCGTGTTGATTAGCTCGCGGGGCGGATATCCACATTAGAGAACGAGCTGACCACCCGCATTCTCCCCCCTAAAGTTGAGAACATGCTTCTGGCGCAATTGTGGGAGAGGGTCAACATTAGCCGGTGTATTGCCCGACTAATTGATCCCAACTTTCCGATCGAGTTTCTTAATCTAGAGAACCACTCCGCCCAGCGTCGTGCGAGTCTCATGGGGGAGCCCCGGGTCAGCTATGGGTCACTAACGCCTCCTTCTGGGCAGTCCGCTCCTCAGTTTTTTTCTTTTTTTGTAACTAATGTATTTTTTGAGCAAACGTAATCAATAAAACAACCGCTTTATTGTTGTTATCCGTCTCTTGCCTTTATTGTTATTTCCACTTTTTGCTGCTGAGTTCTTCGGCCAGCTTTGTGTACACAAGTTGGCCGTCCGCCTTGCTTAAGATGCTGTTGGTGTTTTTGAAGGACTTGAGCCTTTGAGTAGACGTTAGGGTTAACCTGGACATCATGCCAAGCCTAGCCCATACTCGTGCGAGATAAAAGGCTTGGTGGCGCTGCCCTAGTGTGTACTTGGGCGGCCAATATTTGGGGCGGGCTGCCCTACTTCAATCAACTGTCATTAACTGATCACGATATCTCTTTGTGTGAGAGGTCGTCGCACCTGCTATTTAAACCCCTAAGATTTTTGACTGCGAACGAGCCACTTGGATGACCAAGGTTTAATCCGACCATTAGTAGGATGCCTGGATGACCAGGGTTTAGGTACAACTACCTACGATCCGCCCGGATGACCGGGGTTTAAATACGACTACTCGTGGGCCGTCTGGATGACCAGAGTTTAATAACAAACAGGTGAAAACCCGCTCAACTTAGTGGCAATCTAGGTCGTTTTAATCCTACAAACAACCACACAGACATGCATACACACATAACATGAAAAAAGATAACACAATGCACACAAAGAAGGGATACTTATATTATTAATTGAAAGAGGTACATTTTCTTACATGCATATATACGGATGACCTACCTGGACCCTTACCGGAAGTAGCACTTGAGGTGGGTTGCGTTCCACGCCGATGGAACCAACTTGTCGTTCTGGGTTTGGAGCTTGTAGGCTCCGTTCCGCAAGATGGCGGAGACTAAGAAAGGTCCTTCCCAGTTAGGGGAGAGCTTGTTCCGGTTGGCGACCTTGCCAGTGGCTTCGATTCTCCGCAAGACTAAGTCTCCAACGTTGAACAGCCGCGCATTTACCTTCTTGTTGTAGTAACACGTGATCCGTTGTTGGTAGGCTGCGGTTTGCATTCTGACGGCGTCGCGGGCTTCTTCCAACAAATCCAGGTGCTCCCTAATTTTTTGGGAGTTGCCCTGCAGGTCAAAGGATTCAACCCTAAGACTTAGAAGCCCGATCTCAACTGGAATCACCGCTTCAGTTTCGTAGCAGAGATTGAAAGGCGTCTCGCAAGTCGGCTCCTTTTGGAGTCGTCCGATAGGACCAAAGGACAGAGGGCAACTCGTCCACCTTAGAGCTCCCAGCATCCTCCAACTTGGTCATGAGACCGTGGAGTAGCATGCGGTTCGTGACCTCTACCTGTCCATTCGCTTGCGGGTATGTCACCAAAGTGCGAACCAATCTAACACCAAAACAGGTGCAATACTTTATGAAGCGCTTCCCCGAGAATTGGGTTCTATTTTCAGTGACGATGGCCTCGAGAACGCCAAATCTGCTGATTATGTTCTGGCAGACGAACTCAAGAGCGTTGTGCTCTGTGATCTTGACCAGCAGGATGGCCTCCACCCATTTGGTAAAATAGTCGATGCCTGCGATAATGAATTTCTTTTGCCCTGTTGTAATGGGAAATGGGCCGAGAATGTCGAAACCTTACTGCGCGAAAGGTCAAGGAGCTTGGAGGGATTTTAATTCAACGGGCGGCTGGTGGGATAGATTTCCATAGAGTTGACAATTTTCACACATTTTTACGAACTCGAGCGCATCCTTTTTCATCATCGGCCAATAGTAACCTTGACGCATGATTTTGAATGCCAAGTTCTTGCCGCCAATATGTGATCCGCAAATCCAGAGATAGACTTCACCTAAGGCATAGTCAGCCTCCTCTGGAACGAGACACCAGAGGTACGGAGTCGAGTAACCACGGCAATATAACCATCTATCGACCATTGTGTACCAGCTTACCGTCTTCTTGACCCGCCTAGCTTCGTTTGCATCTCTTGGAAGTGCCCCATCCATCAGATATTTTTGGTACGATGTCATCCAATTTTCTGCTTCGAAGATCTACATTGCTTCTTGCTCCTCCGTGTTGGGAGCCAGAGAATCTCCCGCATGCCCCTCGAGTACTGCTCTGGATTTTCAGCCACCGCTGCCCTGGCAAGTTGGTCGACCTTCCAATTTTCAATTCTAGGAACATGAATGAGGGTTACCTTGTCGAATCTCTTGTTGACCTCCTTCACATTGGCCAAGTATTTAGCCAAGTGAGCATTGCATACCTCGAAATTCCTGTTAACCTGGTTGACGACTAATTCGGAGTTGCTGTAGACGGTCAACCGTCTAGCTGAGCACTCTTTAGCCAGTCTCAATTCAGCTAGCAGGACTTCATATTCTACGATATTGTTGGTCGCGGGAAGTCGAGCTTGAGCGAGTACTTCACTTTAAACCCATCTGGGGTTTTCAGGACTACCCCGGCTCCGCTGCCGGAGCCCGTAGATGATCCATCTATGTTGAGGACCCATTCCGACCCTTCCACGCACTGCCCTACGTTTTCAGTGGGCAGCTCTTCGAAATTTGGGGTCGTGGTCTCGACAATGACGTCGGCTAGTGCCTGCCCTTTGATCACGGGCCTGGGCCGAAATTCAATGTCGAACTCTCCCAATTCGAGGACCCACTTTACCAGCCATCCAGAAACATCGGGCTCCTAGAGGATGCTCTTCAGAGGCTGATCTGTGAGAACAATCACGCGATGAGCCATCCAGACAAACACGCGGGTAGCGTGTTTCTGGGTCGGTCAACATTTTGCTTATGTAGGAGACCGACTTCTGGGAATCGAAGTCCTGGCGTATGAGAACGGAGCTGAGGGTCACCTCTAACACTGCTAGGTAGAAGTATAGATCCTCTCCGTCTTTGGGTGATGTCAGCGATAATAGGCTAGCTAGATATTGCTTTAATTCGTCAAAAGTGGTCTGACACTCCGCCGTCCACTGGAATCCATTCGCTCTCGTTCCCCTTAATGCCTTGAAGAAAGGCCGGTACTTGTCTCCTGACTTCGCCAAGAAGCAGGACAAGGCCGCCAGTCGTCCGATTAGCTGCTGGACGTCCTTGACGTTTAGCGGTGGAGTCATGCCTGCGAGAGCCTTAATTTTTTCTGGTTTTGCCTCAATCCCTTACTGGGAGACGATAAAACCTAGGAACTTCCCAGAGGAGACTCCGAAGAAGCACTTGGCTGGACTCAGCTTCATTTGATGCGCGCAGAGTACCTCGAAAGATTCAACCAGATCGCGAATATGGTCATTGGTGTCCCTGCTCTTGACGAGCATATCGTCGACGTACACCTCCATGTTGCAGCCGATCTGCCTTTCGAACATCCTATTCACAAGCCGTTGGTAAGTGGCGTCTGCATTCTTTAGAACAAATGGCATGACCCTATAACAATAAGTGCCTTGGTCCGTCATGAACGAGGTGTGCTCCTTGTCTCCTAGGCTCATCCGAATCTGGTTATAGCCTGAGTATGCGTCCATTAAGCTCAATAGCTCGTGTCCAAATGTCGAGTCCACCAATAGGTCGATCCAGGGTAAGGGAAAGCTGTCTTTAGGGAAAACTTTGTTAACGTCGGTGAAGTCGACGCACATCCGCCATTTTCTGCTACTTTTCTTTACCAGAACGACGTTAGAAAGCCAATCCGGGCACTGGACCTCCCTGATGAAGCCAGCATCTAGCAGTTTTTTTACTTCTTCCAAGATGGTGATTAATTTTTCTACAGAGTGGTTTCTCTGTTTCTACTTGATGGACTCGCGGCCGGGATCAAAACCCAACTTGTGGACCATTACTCTGGCCGAAATTCTAGGCATGTCGACGGGAGTCCATGCAAAGATGTCGGCGTTCTGTCGTAAGAACGCGATCAACTCGTCGTGCAGTGTCCTAGTGAGTGAACCGCCGATCTGTACGCACCTTTCCGGATCTTCCGGGTTTAGTGGAATTAGATCGATTGCCTCCCTGGGCTGCGCTTGCTGTAAAGTAGCTTCGTCTCGATGGTCAAGTTCTCCTGTTGATTTGGTGCTGCCGCTTGGAGCGATTTGGCACATGTAACATGTCCGCCAATGACTTAGTTGCCCAGCACCTCGCCTACACCGCATGCTGTTGGGAATTTCATTTTAAGATGCAGTATCGAAGTGACGGCTCTAAAGGTTGTTAGGCATGGGCGGCCTAGTATAGCGTTGTAGACGGAGGGCAGGTCAACGACCAAGAAGGTGAGTGGTCGACTCGCCGTTCTAAGGTACGCACCCAGAGTCACTGCTAACTGAATTGTCCTTAGGATGGGCACTAGTTCGTTGTCAAGGCCATATAACCGGCCTTCGGAAGACTTTAACTGATTCTTTTTTAAATCAAGTTTAAAATGAGGGTGGATACAACCAGGGATCAACGTGGGGAGAAACTACATGGTCGAAATCATCATTACTAAAACTAATGACATTATTCTCAGTGCGCTGTTTCTTCTTCCTGTCATGCTGCTCCCTGTGGTCCGCCAGAGTCTTGGCAGGCTGGGTTATAATCATGTTGACTACTCTTGTCGCGACACGATTCCTTGGAGGAGACGGTTCTGGGCCCTTATCGCCTGCTGTGCCGGAGCTCTAGCTTGGGTTCTTGACAAACCCGATGAGATGGCCTCTGCGGATCAGCTCTTCCATCTCCCACTGTAGTGTCTTGCAATCTTCGGTGAAGTGCCGGGAGATCGATGGAAATCACAGTACTTGGCTGGATTTCCTCCTTCCGCCTTCTTAAGTGGTTTGGGCCACTTAAGGAACTTCTCGCCCCGAATCTGCATGTAAACGTCTGAGTGCGTGTTGGTTAAGGGCGTTAGGCTGATTGGCCCATAGTCCTTGCGTTCTGTAGGCCCAGTCCTGTGGTGCTTCCGACAGAAGTGATCGTCGCTGCTGTATTTCCTCTTTCCTTCAGCCGGGAAAGAGCGAGACTGTTCGTTCCACTTAGGACGCTTAGCCTTGTTGGCCTCCTCTGCTGTCGCATAAGCTCTGGTGATAGATTCTGCTTCCCAGAAGGTCTGCAGATTCTTATATGCCAGGTGCCTAAAGAAGTCTCCATGCGTTAACACAGAGATGAAACTGCCTAGTTTCATTTCCTCCGCGAGTCAGGGGATCCGCCTAGCTTCTACCACGAAGCAATCGAGAAAGTTCCGCAGGTTCTCCCCATGTTTCTGCTTGATGTGCAACAGGTGCCAAAGCTACTTTTCCTTTCGGCGGCTGGAGGCGTACTGTAACAAGAAGAGGTCTGTAAGCTCCCGGAAGCTTCGAATTGAATCCGATGGGAGGTGATGGAACCAGATGCGCGTGTCCCCTTTTAAGGTAAATGGAAAGCAGCGACACATGACTGTGTCCTCCAGTCCTTGTAGGGCCAGATGGGTGCAGAAGTGAGCGAGATGATCGACGAGATCAACGCTCTCATCGTACGAGTCAACATTTTAAACTTTGCGGGCATGGGACGGCTCAAGATCTCTGCTGTGAAAGGAGATCTGTCAAGATTGGTCGTACGTTTATCGTCTTTCAAGACACGGTTCCATATTTTCTCCAACCTCGGATCTGCTTGAACAACAGTAGCAGATCACTTAAAGTTGAGATATGTCATCAACTCCGTTCTTTCTCTAGCGTGGACAGTAGCCGGCCGGCTACTGCCAACAATGGATCTAACGGCCCGGGAGGCTCCCTTCTGAGCTCGGGGCCTAGATTCCGCCCTAGAATATCGGGGATTCCTCTACTCCAGACTTTCCTCCGGAGTCATGCTGCTTAATCGTTCCTCAGGTCTCAGTCAGCTCTGAGCACGTGAGGACTCCAGTGTATAAATGCTGACCGGCCTTCTGGATTTCCTGGTCCATTTTTTCTTCCTCTAGCCTCCTCTCCTAAAGGCCGGTGTGAGAGCAGCTACAGGCGAAGCCCCCTGCTGTGAGCGCTCCTGGCGGGAGCATAGCATCTAGAGCATCTTGTTCGTGTTCTACATATGCTCCACCAGGTTTTGAAAGAAGGGCACTGGAACCCCGTTGACCATGGCACTAGCAGCATGGGCCTGGTCGGGTGAGGTCATGTCTCTTGTAAGCTCGCTAGCTTGTACTTTGATATTCACCATTTTGATTGAGGATGTTGGTTGGGAAAAGTTTCTGGAAAACTTAGCTGGCTTTTCGTAAGCGTTTCCCATAGACGGCGCCAATGATGCATCCTGAAACCAACTTTGAACGGGTTCAGGTCAAGTCGATCGTT
Organism: Nepenthes mirabilis; assembly: GCA_025585075.1. NCBI lineage: Eukaryota > Viridiplantae > Streptophyta > Magnoliopsida > Caryophyllales > Nepenthaceae > Nepenthes > Nepenthes mirabilis. The sequence goes on from JAODPA010075467.1 coordinate 16,050, forward strand.
GAAACCAGTTCCGTCCACCAAGTTCGGATCCTGCACACCACTAAAATAAACAAGAGGTCAGGTGCCGACGGGATTTTATCCCACTGAAAACACTCCAACGCTTAAGTTAACAAATAGTCTTCCAAGAATTGAGAATGTAAGGGAAAGAAAAGAATAAGAGAACAGAGAGTCTTTGTGGTGGTGGTTTAGCTCTCGTTGCGAGAGGCTTTTAGGGCTCGTGAGGAGCATTGGTTCCTGCCCCTAGGTTCGCTTGGAACGTACAGAGAGTCTTTGTGGTGGTGGTTTAGCTCTCGTTGCGAGATGCTTTTAGGGCTCATGAGGAGCGTTGGGTCCTGCCCCTAGGTTCGCTTGGAACGTAGCGACAAGGAGAGAATGAGCAGGATCCTCCCGTAAGCACGAGAGCTTATGGGGGCACTGCTTGAGTTCTGTGTGGCTCCTTGTAGAAAAGAGACCCGAGCTTAAGAGCGAATGATAGAAGTATGAGAACGTTTGTCAACGGAGAAAAAGGCCTCTCCTTAATGTGGATTCCATGGCCTCTTTTATAGCTGAGATGTTGGGTGTTTTCCGTTATGCTGGAGTGCTTGATTCCAACGCTCTGTTGGACCAGCTTCCTTTCTTGATATTGGCATTACTGGCGGCAACGGCTCCCTGGAAGGATGGCCTTCCTTCTGTATTTTGTAACTGCTAGGGTTTGCTGTAGGCAAAGGGAAAGAATCTGGCACTTTCCTCATGGGATATGCGCTGAATATGCTGGTGACCGTTGCCATGAAAGTTGCTTTTTGGGAGAGCGCAAAATCAGGGAAAAAGACTATTGCTGATCATGGGAGGAAAAGTAAGTCAGACTGAGCCTGGCCCACATGAGGCTTGCTCATGGGCCGACTACTATAGCACTTTCAGTCGACAGAAATGTTGACCGTCCTTTTGCGCCAATTGTCCGTCCTTAATCTGGCCTTCTTTGCCTTTCATCCGATCAATGGTTCGTGTTGACCATCCGGGCTTATATATGAGCCGTTGTTGATTTGGGCCATTCCTCTTCCTTGGGCCAGCCCACTACAGGCGTACCCATCACATTGCAAGAAAACTAAATATTACAGTTGTTATCAACTAACTATCCAATTGAAATAAGATTAGTAGAAAGCTCAGGAGATTACAAGCCAATTTGTTTTTTGGTTTTTTTCCATCGATCCCTTTTTCTTATACCAAATCATGCGGGAAGAATTTTTAGATGATGAAAAACAATATAGAATACGGGATAAACTGATGGCAGATGGGATTAATGAGATAAGGACAAGGTACTTATAGTAATGGAGTAGAAAACACTAGGTGGGGACTTTGAATATGTTTGCCGAATTACAGGGGGGGACTAATGAAAACTGCCAATGAGGTAGAAAGAAATAAAATATGAGGTAGAAAGAAATAAAATATACGGGACGGGATAATCTTCCAGTAGGGAGGTTACAAAATGGGAAGTGAATCACCTAACCTTATAATGATCTACTAGGGACTCACCAATTAGAAAACCACTTGACATAGTACCAATCTCATACTAGTGAATAATCGTGTAAGGATCTGTTTGCAGGGTAATTTGATGAACAATGGTGGAGGCAGAACTTAGTGTGAATAGAGAAAGGAAATCACTCAACCTTTAAATAATCAACTTAGAGATTCGCTCGCCTTAGGATTAGGAATCACTCAACACTTAGAGAATCATCAACTCTCAACGTGAGATAGAACTAGATTAAAGGATTATAAAACTCTAATAGTCTACTTGGAGAATCACACGCCTAAGGGTTGAAATTACTCACCAATAGAGGACTAACATTCTTTCAAGAAAGCTTGAGCTTCCAAAGGAAAAGGGCACTTCCAATCTGCCATACCACCCCCACGGAGCCAAATTTAAAGGCTCCAAAGTTTCAATTGGGTGGTCTGGGAAGTTGTGCAGTAGTTTTTGGGAAAAAAATGCCATTCATCCTTGTGCAGCAATAATTTTGGGAACTCCCCTTCACATCAAAGGTGCCCCCTTTAATTGAATTCTCCTTGTGGTTGTTCCAATTGTGAGTGCTCCTTTATTTCAGCCTTTATTTGTATCACCACCTGCATCATATTTTGATACGAGTTGCTACTAGAAGACAGCTTTGGTAATTTCTAGCTCACGGGCAGGGGAGATATGACAGAGAGAGGGAAGGAGTAAGGAAACGGGCGACAGAGAGGGAGTCGAGAGAAGAGGAGACAGGGTAAGAAGAAGTAAGATTGTATTTTCTATCCTTTCTCCCGTCAGGTACACGATAGCTATATGCACAGGAAAGGTAAAAACAAAATCTGTTTGTAAGCACAAGGCCCTGCAATTTGTAAAACAGAATGAAAACGGGATAGTAAAACAGAATTATATCAGTAAAGGAAAATAAGAAAAATATCATTAATTAGTGGAAGTCCATGGCTCTGACATCCCATATCAAACCCGGATATAATCTCGCAATCTCATAGGCGCTTAAGAGACCCGAGTGCTCTTCCGTACTGACAAAGCGTCACTGTTAATCAAGCCGGTAACATTGCCGTCTTCATAAAAAATGACCTTGTCCTCAAGGTTAAACACGGGACAGTTATGCATGAAATCGGCCGCAGTTTCCCAGGTGGCCTCGGCAGGAGATTGCGCTTGCCATTGAACAAGAAATTGTGGAATGAAACGGCCATGGATGAGGACTTTCTAAAAACCCAGCAGGTCAGCAGGGGATAAGAGAGGATGGGAACCGTGGGCATCCCGAGGGTGATCCAGTGGTGCAGTAGGAGAGTCACCTTTGAATTGCTTCAATAATGAAACATGGAAAACATTATGTATCTTGGAGCCGTCTGGTAGTTGAACCAGATAAGCCACCAGCCCAATGTGGTCGAGAATACGGAAGGGTCCATAAAACTATTTAGCCAATTTGTTGGAATGTCGATGCGCCACGGTGGACTGTCAGTAAGGCTGTAGTTTTATGAAAACCCAATCGCCGACTTGAAATTCCTTATCTGTACGGTGAGCATTAGCCTTCTGCTTCATGCGCTGTTGAGCCCTTCGCAAATTGTCTTTGAGAGCAGTAATGAGGTGAGTCCGGTTAGTAAGTAGTTCATCTACTGCTGCCACTGTGGATGTACCCTGCATGTAGTCTAGCAATGAGGGGGCTGACCTCCCATAAACCGCCTCAAAGGGGCTCATCTTGATTGAGGAATGCCATGCAGTGTTGAAATTCCATTCAGCCCATGGAAGGTATCGAACCCAGGAAGAAGGGTTGTCAGCAACAAAACAGCACAAGTAGTCTTCTAAACAACAATTCACAACCTCCATTTGCCCGTCCGATTGCGGGTGATATGCATTGCTGGTGGCCAGATTGGTCCCTTGGAGTTTGAAAAGCTCTCGCCAGAAGTGGCTCATGAACAAAAGGCCTCAGTCTATCACCAGTTCCACGGGAAAACCATGCAATCGGCACACTTCTTTAACAAATATTTCAGCAAGGTCTTGGGCTGTAAACTGGGCGCTCAACGGAGAAAAATGAGAGTATTTGGAGAGGCGATCTACCACGACCAGAACCACAGTTTTTCCATTGAAAGGAGGCAAATGAGTTATGAAATCTATGAAAACTGATTCCCAAATTTTACCTGGGATGGGAAGTGGCTGCAGCAAGCCTTGAGGTGCTTTCGTGAGGGGCTTGACTTGCTGGCATATGGAGCAATGCTAGATAAACTCACGGATGTCTCTGCACATTTGGGGCAAGTAGAAAATATGGGCAATTCGGGTGAATGTGCGTTGGAAACCCCCATGACCCCCTGTAGGAGAATTATGATACTCTTGCATAATAAGGTCTTGCAAGGCCGATTCTGGTGGTACCAGAATTTTGGCTCGGTAGAAGATGAGTCCATCCTTCACAGAATAATCAGCATGGGCACCTGGCTGATTTTGAATGGAGGAGATGAGGTTGATGGAAGTAGAGTTACGCTTGTGAAAGTGTCGCAGGGCCTCCAGCAATGCCAATACTGGACGAGAGGCAACCCGTAGAGCATGATAAGATAGGTCTTGCCGTCGAGACAGGACATCCACAGGTCCATTCTCCTTTCCAGGTCGGTATATGATGTCAAAATCATAGCCTAATAGCTTGGTGATCCTGTATTGTTGGTCCAGAGTGTGAATAGTCTGTGCTAGTAGAGCCTTAAGGGGCTGGTGATCTGTTTGTATAATAAACTTGGACCCCAAAAGATAGATGCGCCATTTTCTAACGGCCTCCACGATAGCGCAAAGTTCCCGGACATAAGTAGAGTTCTGCAGGCGGGAGGAGAGTTGTTTGCTGTAGAATGCAATTGGACGGCCTGCTTGCATCAAGATTGCTCCTACGCCAGTGCCGGAGGCATCAGTGTGTATGGTGAAGGGCTGGGTGAAGTCTAGTAGAGCTAAAACCGGCGTGGTGGTAAGGGCAATCTTGAGAGTTTCGAAAGCTAACTTCGCTGCCGAATTCCAAACAAATGCAGACTTTCATAACAATTGAGTGAGAGGGGAGGCAATTTGTGCATAACGGGCCACAAATCGACAATAATAACCAGCTAGCCCTAGGAATCCGCGAAGCTGCTTGACATTCACCGGCGTTGGCCATTTTTGCACTGCTTCGATCTTAGTTGGGTCCACGGTTACTCCTTGGTCAGTCACCACATAGCCCAGGTAAGCTATGGATAAACACCCAAACTCACATTTGGATGGTTTGGCATAAAAGGAGTTGTCCTGCAGTATTTGTAGGGCCAACTAAAAATGCCGAAGATGATGCTCCCAGGAAGAACTATATACTAGGATGTCATCGAAAAATACCAGGATGAATTTCCGGAGGATGGGCCGGAATATTGCATTCATTTCTGCCTGGAACGTAGAAGGGGCATTAGAAAGACCAAATGGCATGACTAGGAATTCGTAGTGGCCTTCGTGAGTTCGGAATGCCGTTTTATGTATATCCTCCGGATTAACTCTCATCTGGTGATAGCCCGCTCGCAAATCCAACTTGGAGAAAAACTTCGTGCCGTGGAGTTCATCCAGCAGTTCATCGACAGTTGGAAGAGGGAATCAGTCCTTCACTGTGATCGCATTCAGTGCTCGGTAATCAACACAAAAACGCCAGCTGCTGTCTTTCTTCTTTACTAACAGAACAGGGGATGAGAAGGGACTTGTGCTCGGCTGGATGATTCCTTCTTCTAGCATATCATGGATCAGTTTCTCTATTTCGGTTTTCTGGAAATGAGGGTAGCGGTATGGCCTCACGTTTACTGGGGAGGAATTTGGTTGGAGATGAATGCGGTGATCTGTTGTGCAGCGAGGGGGTAAGCCATGTGGGATGGAGAACACATCAATAAAGGATAGGAGGAGAGATTGTAGAGAGTTGGCTTGTTCCGTAGTAAGTTTTGAAGGGAACTTAAATTTAGCGGAAGCATCCAGTGAGTCGTCGGCCAGCACTTCTCCAGAAGCCTTCTGCACTGTGAGTTGGAAATATGTGGCAACTGACTTGGTGACTTCCCCTCTTCGCAATTGGCCTAGTGTCATGGTGGCCATGGTGGCCTTAGGTAGTCCATGTAGTGTGATCGAGCGACCCTTATGTTCAAAGCGCATCCACAGTGTCTTATAGTCGAAAAGCACCGGTCCAATTGATGCTAACCACTGAACTCCAAACACGATATCAGCGCCATATATGGGAAGCAAATAGAGGTCAACCCTGAACTTAGATTTACCTAGGGTAGCCAGGACGTTGGTGCACAATCCCTCACAATGAGGGGAATCACCATTCCCTACTGTGACGTTGAGGTGTTGGGAGGGTTCAATTGACAGCCCCAAATGTTTGGCCATGCGTGTTTGGAAGAAATTGTGGGTGGAACCACTGTCCACCAGAATAACGACAGGATGACCCATGATAAATCCTTGCAACCGCAGGGTGGAGGGGACGAAGTGGCCCTCTAGTGCATGAAGAGAAATAGTGGGGGCATGATCAGGTGCCGGGCAAAGGGGTTCTACTTCCAGGCTGGGATCGGCTGAAAATTCTCCTTCTGCTATGATAGTCTCTATTGCGGTCGCTGTCATCATGCCCAAGCTGTCTTCCCCCACCAACATACATAAAAATTGTGAAGGTTTACACCTATGGCCCGGTGTAAATCGTTCATCACAATTAAAGCACAACCCCTTTTCCCGTCTAGTTGCCATCTCTGCTAGTGTGAGTCGTTTGATGGGCAATCGATTGGGTAGATTTGCTGGCGGTAATGTTTTGGGTGAAGGTTGAGGGAAATTGGTTGGGGCTTTGGTAGTTGGTGAACAATGGTGCAAGGAGCGGCTGTTATCCAGTTTCTCCTCTACCAGCTTAGCCATGCCGATGGCCTCTGATAACGTCTGCGGCTTCAACAACAGTAACTCTCGTCAGATGTCATCCCGTAACCCAGAGAGGAAGCAGTTCAGAAGATTAGTGGCAGAGAGCCCAGTAGTTTGAGTGGAAGTAGCTTCGAATTCCGTCATATACGCCGAAACTGAAGTAGTTTGACGAAGTTTATAAAGAGTAGCTTCATAATTTAAATAAGAAGGACCAAACCTCAATTCGAGATCTCTGGAGAACACATCCCACATCGATAGCTGGCGAGTGGCGTGCATCCATTGAAACCATTGGAGGGCAGGTCTAGCCATATAAAACACGGCAATGGTCAGTTTCTGGTCCGCTGGGGTATAATGATACAGGAAGAAACACTCCATCTGAAAAAACCATCCCACCACATTTTCGCCAGCGAAGAAGGGAACCTCTAATTTGGGCAATCGAATCGGGGAGGAGTTGAAGGCGTCCAAATGTGGGATCGAAAGAAGGGGTAGGGATACGGTTTCAGGGGTAGAGGTGGGGGAAATCGAGGGAGGCATGGGGATTATGGAAGGAGTCGGCAATAAAGGGGGATTAGATGAGGAAAAAGAGTGGCGTTCAAGTCGGGTTAGGGATTGACGAATATCACTGAAAGATTGTTGGAACTCACTGAGGGCTTGCTGAATCTGTTCGGTAGTCGTTGATTGGAGGGCGAATCGCTTAGGATGGTGTTGTACGGTTGCGACAACCTCCTTGACTTCCTGTGCAACACCGGCGATGGCGTCTTCCAGAGGCTTGTACCGCGTGGTCATTCCCTCTGCCATTGGTCTCAATGAGAGCACCAAAATGATACGAGTTGCTACTGCAAGACGGCTCTGGTAATTTCTAACTCACGGGCAGGGGAGATCTGACAGAGGGAGGGAAGAAGGAGTAGGGAAAAGGGAGACAGAGAGGGAGTCGAGAGAAGAGGAGACAGAGTAAAAAGAAGGAAGATTGTATTTTCTATCCTTTCTCCTGTCAGGTACACGGTAGCTATATGCACAGGAAAGGTAAAAACAGAATCTGTTTGTAAGCACATGGCCCTGCAATTTGTAAAACATAATGAAAACAGGATAGTAAAATAGAATTATATCAGTAAAGGAAAATATGGAAAATATCATTATTCAGTGAAAGTCCATGGCTCCGACATCCCGTATCAAACCCGGATATAATCTCGCAATCTCATAGGCGCTTGAGAGACCCGAGTGTTCTTCCGTACTAACGAAGCGTCACTGTTAATCAAACCGGTAACATATTTTCACTCCATTACCTGTTACTTGGAGACTTCCTCCTCAAAATACAGCAACAACAACAATGGCACTGTAAGTTCCACTATGTGAAGTGCATTCTACTAAATTCAGGATAACATCCCCTAACTGCTAGAAGGAAATCAAATACTTCTGCACTACCTGTGCTTTAGCCCTTCACAGTTTAACAACATCAACAGCCCATCACCATATTCTAACATTCACCACCACAATTGGGTAAATGCGACATAATTTTGCAATGAAAGACCCAAAGTTTAACTTTCTTCCAAATGATGAAGACTACAGACTTACTTTAATAGGACCAACCATATATTTCATAAAAAGAGATTAGCAAAATTTGAATAGCTTAAATTGAAAGATGAAAATGATGCAATAATAAGATAGCTCCTTTACAACTTAAAAGTTATGTGTTCAAATTATGAAAATAACTGCTCTACAAAGCAAAGGTAAAGCAGCATCCATCTAGCCCACGTCAGACTTCACCATTGTGGAGCATCGTGCACTGAGTCACCATATTGAATATAAATTGACAGAAGAGTAAACCAATAAGTCAGATTCAACCAGAAAAAAACAAAAAAAAACCTACGAGGGGTATCCAAGCAAAGAGAGGATAAACCAATAAGTCAGATTCAACAAAATAAAAAATTCTAAGAGGGGTATTCAAGCATAGGAAGGTAAGAAAGGAAGTTTTAATACTTTTTCCTAATTCACAAGAATCAAGAAGGCAAAAGTGGAAATCCACTGGTAACAACTCTAGAACAACTGAACCAGACACATGGCAGACATGATGATGCTTTTCATCCACTAAGGTGTAACTTAAAGGCAACACAAGACAATACTAACTAATGAGAGGAACATCAACGAAATTTTGTACAACCCACAATTAAACATCCCTCGTTGAAGAGCTTTCCTGAAAACCAGTTCTAAAACGCATAAGAGGATGATACCCAAAATACACTAATTGTCTAAAATAAATTATATTTTCCTTATTGAAAATGAACTCACACCCAGAGCCCAAGGAGTTGAACCTCGGGTCATTCCGTTATAGAGCATGCACTCAATCACATGAACTACCCCTACTTGGCAAAGAAAAATTAGATCCCTTTGAGACTAATGGGTGGAACATGGTAAACACAATTTAGAAGTAATGACCTATTAAGGAAAGGAAGGGAAGATCAGTCAATGTCCAATGGAGAGATTGCTACAAACGTCTGCTGTGACATGATCATTTCCATTGTTCCATTGTGTTCACTGTGAAATATAAAGCTGTAGAGAACAGCAGCGATGACAGGATATTCTGAGTGGGACCAAAATATTGGTCTGAAGGTGGTTCAGTCATTATTGAGGGTTGAAGCAACAAGAAAACTAATCATTATTGAGAATATTTATGATCAAATGCACAGATTAAACATCAAACTTTGGGTTTGTTAGAGGTATTGTCAATCAAACTTTTCAATTTACCTCGAAGGAACTCCATCATTCAGTACTTGGACATGGATATGGCATTTGGATAATTCAAGTGTGGAAAAATCTTTGAGTGCTTGAGTGAGTTGCTGCATTCATAATGGAGACATACCCATATCCAACACTAGTACTGAGCCAAAGTAAAATATATTTACTAGAAGACTTTGATTGCTCCGAGCCTTAGGGCTTGCAGACGGATACTTCTCTGGATTTCCTTGTGTCCATTTAGTACTTTGTTGTTCAAACTTGAATGAAGATAATGAAATGATCTTTGCAGAGTGTTAGCGAAGAAAAAAAGTATGTGACTGCTCAAGAAAAGCCTCATGATTTTAGCAGCCACCAGAACTAATCCAATGGTTCTTCGCCACATAATATCATCTTGTTTTGACAGAAACCACAAATGGACCATAACCAAATTCTAAGTTACAAAAGAATGTGTGAAAAATCAGTGCACCAACAATCCTCCCACCCTCTGCAGACTGATCAAATAAGCATTTCATTATCTCATGTATTCTTTCAGAATGCCTGATACTTTCTTCGGGTGTCATAACGATCATACTCAAGCTGCATGACTCTCGCCAGAAATTGAGAGGCATCAGATCAATGCAGATGATTCCAGAATGCATGTCAAGTTCAACATGCCAATACGCATGTTTGTGTGCTGGTTGTCAAACCATGACTACTATATTTTATTACATTTCAACAACAGAGGATGAAACCCACAAGCCTAACAAGGAATATTGCTCATGTCATACAAAATTACTGGAATTTAAAGTGGCATCATCAATGAGCACATTGCAATGCAGAAATAAATAGACTTATCACTTAAGTATACATGAGAAGGTTCTTTTTTTCTGATTGCTTCCATCTTTATTATTTAGATCATCTATCGAGACAATAATACATGGTTTGAAGCCCAACACAGAAAAGGCAGAGTGGATGACAACTTAAGCAGATGTTAATCTAACTAAAGAAGGCAGATCTGTAGCCCAGATAGCAGGATATTACAGGAAAATTTAAACAATCCAATGAGACACAAACATATCCAACAGGAATGACATGTGACTATGTTGGAAGTACCCCTAACTATCTAAGCGGGTGATATTGCCACAATCAATCGTGCGGCCCAACGCCCTCATTCTTAGCTCCAATGATGTCTCAAAATACCAGAAGATGCATGGTTGTACAATATATTACATAAGTCTTTACTCTTCAACTCAAAAGAATTAAATAATGTTAATTTTAATTCCATTTATCATGGTCCAAGGAGAATACCTGTTTTGCCATACTACATGCTTTTTCGGAGGCATTAAGTATTTCATAGTAGAACACTGAGAAATTGAGTGCCAAACCCAACCTTATTGGATGTGTCGGAGAAAGATCAGCAAGTGCAATATCCTTGTCACCATGAAAGGACACAAGAGAGACGAAAAGAAGCAAAACAATTAGCAAGAGCCATGGCACTACAAAATTGGTAATATCAAGAAATAGAAAGCTGGAAGTATATTGTCTATTTGAGTCTATAGCATTATAACGAAAAACCAGCATGTATTGAAAAAGACAGCATTCAAATTGAAAAGACAAAAACCAATGGCAACTATGGCAATCCTAAACGCCCTTCATGAACAATTAAATCTTTCATGGTGCAACACAAAATCAATATTGATAGTAACTAATGATGGTAGACCTAATTTTGGACCACGCATAGTGAGCTCTCTCTGTCAATTAAATGCAAATATCTCTAGCATAATTTGACACATAGAATGATGTGGATATGTGGAGAGCCAGCTAACAAAATTTTAAAATAAACCACTGAGTTTGTTTGGAATTTAATTAAAATAAAAAATTACAAATCAGCTATAAGCCTCTGCTGATTTACAATATAGTTTTAGATAGGCACATGATTTGCCAAATATATCAAGATAGACGAATAAATGTTTGGCCACCAGATTGCTTCTCTGTCAATTTTCCAATACATCGTCCAACCCCTTGGAAGGAAAAATGTTATATAATTACACCAATTTTTGGTCATTGAATATCAACAAATACTTCAAATCCAATAAGGTTGAGTTTAGATTCATGTGAAACCTGTGTGTATTTATATGGGTCATTCATACATCAGCCCTATCTGACAGTGTATGGCACAACTTCACACTTTTTTGCCTCACATTACTTGAAGATATACGGTCCAAATACACATATCTTCTTTTCATGTCATTTTCTTTTGGTTTCACAGATTGGATAGATGCTAAATCATCTAATTCACAGTTTATCATGAAAGAGACACAATGAATTGTGCTTGGAATTGGAATATACACGCTACACTAAAAAGCCATGTCTCCTTTAAAGCATCCTCGCCAGTGAGAATACCTCTCCCATTTGGTACCAACCTAACGTAGCTTTTTACTACAATATGTTAAAAATTACGAGAGTTCTGCGCACTTCTAGCAAGCAGTTTATGGTAACACAATAGTACAGTATAAACTGGCAATTTCTCCACTTGCGCGTACCAATTCTAAAGCTCCGCTGGACAATAAATCATAGCACAACGTGTTCACGCCATCTCCCATCCTAAGCATTTGACCATTTTGTTTCCTATTTATACCGATCGCTACTTTTGGGCGGTACTGTAACCGATCTCTACTTCAAACCGTTAAAAGCATGCTAGTAGCTTTATCTTACTCTGTTTTAAGCTTTTCACTATACTCATAACCTCAACTTCGTGATGCGAAGTATTTTAACATAAATTCAGTCCTGCACATGTTGAGCACCAAAAAAACCTTCTAACACAAATGGATTGAAGAGAAAAATCTGATTATCTATATTAATCAAAAAGAAAAAAATCGTACACAAAACAAATAGAGACGAACAAGAAGATAAAATCACCTGAGCAGCCTTGTAGGCAAGCATAGTTTCCTCCGCTGCCTGCTTACGCTCGTTCCCAACCTTGAACTCTGCCAAATACCTGTGATAATCACCCTTCATCTTCAAATAAAACACTTTAGCTTCACTATTAGATGCCGACGGCAACAGATGCGAGTCCAATAGCTTCAAAATACTTGCGCACACATCCGATAACTCCGACTCCAACTTGGATCTGTAGCCTTTGACCAGCGAGACGTTTTCCTCGTTCCGGCGACCTTCCTCTTTCTGTTCGATCGACGACACGATTCGCCAGGCGGCTCGCAGCGATCCGATGACGTTCTTATAGGCGACCGATAGGAGGTTCCTCTCCTCCACAGTCAGCCCCATGCCGGCTGATGTGGAGCCGACCACTAGCGTTTCCAAGAAGTTCACCATCTCTTCGTAGCGCTCGGCTTGCTCCGCCAGCTTAGCCATGTAGAGGCACTGTTCTCTGGTTAAATTGTCCAGCACCGCAGTCGCCATCGGAGAGAGAGAGAGAGAGAGAGAGAGAGAGAGTATTTTGAACACAACAGACTGAAAAGATGACTCGTACGCCGCCAGATATTCGTTGAATGGTTTAGTATGTGGCTGCCAGCGAATTGGAAGTTGGCAAATTGGCGCATTGATATAGTTCAATTAATCCCTCTCGGATTTGGGGCTTACATATTGAACGAAAATTGAAATGGAAAATTTTATGA
>JAODPA010075478.1:0-24173 GCA_025585075.1 Nepenthes mirabilis
AAATTTAAGGATATAATAACTAAATATCCCAATAATAACTAAAAAAATATCCTGGAGCATTTCCAGCAAAGAACAACTAGATTGCATTGTAGCAGCAGCTACACAAGCATTCATTAAAATGTAAACCTGAACTGGCATATTCCAACAACCACTGTCCACAATTACTAGTTACATAAAATGATCGGATTGAGGACCACTGCCGGTGGCAGTCGCACCACCAACTTGGTCGACACGAGCAGGTCAACTTGCCGGAAAAACTCGTGGTGCAGCGTCCGACGTCAGAGTCGATCACCACCGTCTCAAAGATCAATATTTCTTGCATCCCTGAATGGTTTTGGTGTTGCTCCCATGATGATTTCATAGGAGTTGGTTCAATTGTCGTCGTCGTCGTCATCATCATCGTCCTCGCCGTATTCCATTATCTTGACCAATGTATCTGAAACAACTGAACATTACGCGACAATAAAAAACAAAATTGTCATAGCATACCATAGAGGGTTTTGTTATGGTCCTTCGAAATATTAGGCTTCTCGATACTCTAAATTTAAGAAGTATTGGACATCACATGGATATGCTATTTCTTTAAAAATGAAGGCACCATAGAGACGTACTAACTAAAATCATAGTTCATATGTATATGTTTTTTAAATAATGAGCGATACGGTTGGACACTAAACTAAAAATAATATACATATTTTCTGTTTCTTCATCCCAAAAAAATATAGAAAAGCACATTATTGAGCCACTATTAATGAGTTATGTTATAATATTTTTAACAAGATATTGTAGCTAAACAATAATATAAACAATGATATAATTTAACAAACAAAAACAAAACTTCATATATCAATCAGCATTTATATTTTACTTTTACCATCTATGCTTCGTAATTGACAAAAGATATAAAATATAAGTAAAAATTTCAAATAAAAATGTCTAAATCGTGTCTAAAACATGTTCGAACATGTCAGAATGTGTCAAAAATTTCAAAATCACGTGTCCGATCGTGTCTGACACGTGTAGGAAACGACGATGTCCGATATGTAACAGACACTAACATTTTTAGCCACAGAGGAGAGTCTGGGGAGGGTATATATTTACAATATGGAAGATTAAGATTAAAACAATCAATTAAATACAGTCTCAATTTCTACCTTCCATCACTTTTGAAATAGTCTCAAGTATTAGGAGGATAAAGGAGCCTTATTTTTTAACGGAACCTGGCCAAAAGTCTACTACTTCCCCTTACTGGGACTTGCCAACTCAAAAACACGAATAGAGAGCAGGGGGACTACCTGGGAGACTTTTGGATTTTGATTTATATGAAGCCAAGTCGTCGCAACTTTCTTCATGAAGAGAATCTGACAAACTGCCTGTCGCAGATGGTGACACCATGCTCCTTGAAGGCGGTGGAGGCATGGTGGAGACTTTCTTTGGAGGGGGTGGTGGCATACTTCTTGAAAGAGGGGGTGGTGGCAACGAGGATGTACTCCTTGGAGGAGGTGGCATTCCATTGGACGGTGGATCAACCAACTTCTTCTGAGATGGCATGGTTATAACATTTCTTAGAGCAGTATTGGATGTGCTCCGTTCTGGGAATTCCAATCCCTGCAATCCATAGTTAAAAAATGCAAGCCTGTTTGCTCAATTATGAATAACATCAATTATCATAGTATTGTTATGGTCTACCCAATGGCGAAACTCTTATAACCCCACCCAACAGCTACAAATAGAAGTTGGGTGGACGAATTATGGTCAAGAAATAGCCATTTTTAAATAACTTGACACAATCTTCACAATTTATCTACTAAACTTCTAATTTTAACTGTTAGGTAAATATAGAAGCCACCACACTAAGAGGGCCGAAACAACTCTCCAATTTCAAGGTGAAAAGACTATTAGGAAATGCAACTTTGTTTGAGAGGGTAAAAGCGAGCATGTGCCTGACATAAAGTTTGTCGTTTTTACTGGGTATTACAAATTATATCACAAATTTGGATTTTATTATGGTTCTCCCAAACACTAGGCTCACCTCCTCATTATTTCAATGGTTAAGATCTATTACTATAATATGAAATGCTAATATTAAAAATATGTTAACATATTATTTTAATCTTTACTCTTCATCACTATAAAAATGATTGAACCATCGGAAAGATTAAAGAAGCGAGCTTAATATTTGGGAAGATCATGACAAAACCCTAAAAATTTAGGGATACAATGTTGATTTTTGCCTACTGCATGTTTGTCACAGAAAGGAAAGAAATGATGCAAGAAGGAAAGCTAGGAGTATAATCTGTAAAGCAATGAATTGATGGCGTAGCTCAGACTAAATTAGCAGAAGAAATTCCATATCAGAGCACAAGCACAGCATGAAATTTTTAGTGCTTTTGAGAAACATGAACATTTGTGGTGACCTCACATGTTAATGTGTCGGACTTCACTATAATTAGTAATTGGAACATATTGAGAAGACTGAAGACCTGATACACATAATACTAGATAAAACTATTAGAAGAAAGTTTATTTTTGCAAGAAGATTAGCTCGTACCGTCTGTGAGTAGATATTTCAGTGTTTAGTGTTCTTTTTGTTCAGGAGGGGCAGTTTGGGGGTAACAGATCATGCTTAGCGTTCCAACCTTCATATAGTTTTACATAAACAAACCATAGATATAAATATTGATCAATATGTATTTGTTTCATACCCCCAATACCAACATTCATTGATATTGCGACAATATTGTGTTATGCTATCGTGTCGGTAATATATCATAATATATCACCAATATTTTAAATATCAGCCAATATACTAAATATTTGGCCAATATCAGCTGGTACAATATTATCAGTTTACACTTTTTTGGAAAATTTTTTTCTTCAAATGTATCCAATATTAATACGTATTGTCTAATATATCTAATACTAATATAGCCGCAATTGACACCGGTACTGATACCGATATTTTCATCTATGATATGAACTGAACAGCACATTATTCAAGTTGGTCCCCAAAAGTTTCAAGTTCAAAGCGCCAGCCAAGTTCCCGCATAACTGCAAACCCTGTCAAACATAAACTGCCAACAGAGAGGTCCATTATCAGCCTGTTAGCTTCACAGAAGGTCAGAGAAAATACCTGGAAAATAAAGTAGCAAAGGTTAGCATAAAAAATAGCAGGAAAGCCTAGTTTCGAGAAAGAAAAAAAAGAAAAATATATAACACTCATTTTACTTATGGGTTCTGATGCAAGAACTTACCAAGGAGATGGCAGTATCCACCATCAGGTATAGAATTCACCAATCAAAATAAGTATAAGTTGGCATTGAATACAAAGTGCAAGAAATACACAATCTGTTTCTTGTCCTACAGTCAATTATTCTAATACTCATAACAAGTTGAAGAAAAAACACAAAAATGCCTAAAATGAATTGTGCATTCCAGTACCAGAATTCATGGTAACGCTGAAGAAAAAGTGGTAAAGTTTCAAATTTTGATTTTGAAATGTATTGAAGGGCCCAAAACAAAGGAAAACACTAAACTGCTAGGCCAATTCTTCATTTTGCTTCATACTTCTTAAAATTACTAGAATTCTTGCAATTAAAACAAGCTTTTAAATCTTTCCCAGCTAGAGAAAAAAAAATTGAAAAATGCTAAAAGAGATTTTTCCCTAAATGTTTTGAAATGGTCCAAAAAGAAAGAGTCCTACTCTGTAAAAAGTCCAACTGTGTAAGTGGATAAAACACTATCCTAACAAGTTCTACCGTATATTATCACTCCTTAGTATTACAGGATTGACAATAACCTTTCACAAAACTAAAATACATAAAAGCACAAAAATAAATCAAACAAATTGATGGATAGACATGGAGAATATGAAATCCTGTATGATTTTTTTCCTGTCCAAGAAATTCTGTATGATTGTTACAGTAGTATCTATTTTTTAAACTTTCTGTTTTCTCCAAGATTGCTCTGTCTAATATGTAATAACCTTTTTTCAGTTTTTTGGGCAAAGAGGTTTGGACCAAAGTACTCACTTAGAAAAAAACAGATACTATATTAAATAACCAGAAGATGCAACTTATATGTGAAAAAAGCTGGGGGAAACCTTGTGGTATCATTATGTAACAAAAGTTAGGGCACCAGCACTTGTTTGCCAAAATCTTAGGGTATCTGGTGGGAATATACCCAGATTAAAAAAAGAAGATAACAGTTAGACTGGAAACAGAATACTTTCACATTCATTTGCTACTGTAGCCTTTGGTACAATCATTTTGATGTCTAACACTGATATACACAGCGTTAAAAAAGATTTTTTTTTTTTTTTCTGGAGGAGTGTTTCAAGGTGAATCAATTATATCCTGCATCATGTATCGAACCTGAGAATAACAGTCAAAAACTAGGTTCAAGACAGCTTTTGCAAATGGCAAGTGGCCAACCGCATAAACTACTGGGAAGAAAAACCATCTATATTTTTCATCGTTCTCATAAACAATTATCACTTAATTTCACTGGAATTGATCCTCTTCAGCTCTCACTAGCTATCCACCGCAAGTATCAATGAAAGGACTATTGGAATACGAACATTTAGGCATGACACCATTAACACAAAATGCAGAAGTCAGGGACTGAAAAAAATTGCTCAAGACTTATTTTTAATTCACCTATTCTTACATTCCATAAAGCAATCGTCTCCATTTCCTTGATTTGGAAAAACAAAAAAAAGGACATTTCCCGTTTTCAATGCAACAGGGGAAGGCTTTATAACTTCAGTTAATTCAACATCCTTAGCTAGGTTGCAACTACTTCAACATTTCATCATATTCACTACCACTGCGTGTTCCATGTTCTATTTCCTAAAAGACAGGTGACAATAATGAGTTTCTTTAAAGGTTTGGATGTATCCTGCAACCATCCTGTACATGCCCTAAAAGTGTTTCACGGGGAATCTGAAACTACCAATATATGATAGTTTGGCAATCTTTTTCTCCCCTCTTTTTTTGGCAACTAAACAAACCCAGGAGCCTGAAACTATCAATATATGATACGAGAGGAATGCTTACCAAAAAAAAAGGCCTAGGGACCAGGGAGGTATGGAAATATTTTAGCCTTCCAGATGACTGTTCCTAAAATAGCAGTTGAATTCATCAAGTACCACTAGTTTTCTTTTGCCTTCAATCTATCTACATCTGACTGTAAACTAGCTACATTTTGCAAAAAATTGGGTTGGAGGATGGGGAAGCAGAAGAGAGACCAACAAAGAAACAAAAATTGCTAACAAAATGGAGATCAACATCACTATATTGGGTTTGCACTAGTCAGGTGCTGGAATACAAAACACGTGCCTCCACAATTAATCTAAGAACTGAAGATCAAACCAAGTTTTGAACACAATATCTATGCATGAACCCTTGCACATCCAAATAGATAAACCTCAGAAATTCCAAAAAACAAGAATCGGATAGCAACCCAAAGTATTATTAGATTCTAATTCAACATGCTGTGGTGGATGCATTTGAGGGGCAGTGAGTAAAATAAACTATACCTTAAAGCTCTATTTGACTCGTAGTTACCAAATTTGCAGAATGCTAGTGTGGCATTTCTGAGACCACATGCAGCAGCAAAAAAAAGTTCACTTTTCAAAAGGTTGTCATAAAAAATAGCAATCCAACATGCGCTAGGCCATAAATGTGGAAGGGGTTAGAAAATCTGGTAACTATGGTCTGACTGCATATGCGCATTAAGAAAGGCACTGATACCTGCTGGTGTGATGCACTTTCCCTTGAAGAAGGTGATAACTCTTGAAACTTCCGCTTTGGGGGCAATCGCTTCTTCTCAGAAGAGCTATCATTTGATTTCTGCACTGTGCCTGTAGCTGCTATTGAAGGAGAAATTGTCGAAGTGGCAGGATTTGACCGTCTAAGAGCTAATGCAACTTGCTGCAAAGGTGTGGCTTGGGGATATATCCCGGCATACCCACTATAGCTAGTACCACTGGTTGAAAGTGACTGGAAATTGGAAATCCCACTTGGTGGTACTAAACTCGGCCTAAGCAACCCTCCGGGTTGTGTCAGTGGCATATAGGAAACCACAGTCGTCACGCCAGGTGCAGAAATTGAACAAACTGTAGCAACTTGTGTAAGAGATGATACTGAGGATATCAAACTAGCAGATGAACTGAAATCAGACTTTGGCTCATTCCCAGAACTCTGAACTCCAACCAACAGATCCCGGGGAAGTGGAACAGCACTATAAACTTCACTAGGTGAGACCCTGTGCCAGGATTGCTATACTGTAAGTAATGTCAACATGAACACATAATGCTACTACTGCTCATCAATATCAATCAATCACATATGCTTGAGTAAAATTTGAACTTACCCACAAAAAAAAAAAAAAAAATGCTAGCAAATGCTAAAGATGAAGTGGAAAGTGGAAATTCAAAGATAAGCTAAAGATGGACTTAAAAATGTCAACTGGTCTGTCTGAATATTTCTCAATTAAGAGTTCCCTTCTCATTAAAAAGAAAAGCTAAAGATGTAGTTAAAAATGTCAACAGGTCTGAATCTCTCTCAATTGAGAATTCCTTTCTTATTAAATAGAAAATTTCTTCCCTAATATAGCATATTACAAAAAATCACATTCCTAATTTATAGCCAAATTATAATCAATTAAATTTAATTACAATAAACCAAAATCATCTAATTAAGGAAAATATATATACAATGTATTGGTTTTGATCCTATTGGCATTCCCTCTCAAATTGATGGTAACCAATCAAGAAACATCAAATAGTCAATTATAAAGTGATATTGTCATAATAGAGCGTTGGTAAAAAAAGGCTGGCATTTGAAGATGGGTATAGATTTGAAGAAGGGTGATCACATGTTAGCCAAGATGCTACACAAATATAGCTACAATTAACTTCAACATACTTTATGTGCTCATAAAAGGCAAGATTGGTGGCAATTTGGATAGCAGTAATATTATCAACGAGAAGGGATAAAATAAAGTCGTGAAATGCCGATTTCCCCTAACAAGCCCCTCATCCAAAATATTTCCAAACAAGTTGAAGACATAGCATAATACTTAGACTCGATGGAGAACTTTGATACCTGATCTTACTTCTTACTCTTCTAATCAATTAGAATATTACCAATAAATATACACAAGCAAGTATTAGAATGATGAATATCCACACAACTAACCCAATCAGAATCACTAAGACCCATTAACTTGAGAGAATTACTAGTAAAAAAGAATAATCCTTGCCCAAGGGTATCTTTTAAGTAATGAACAATACGTCTCCCTGTTGCCAAGCATGTATGTTGGGGCTCTTGCATAATCTGACTAACCTGTTGGGCTGCAAATGAGTTATCAGACCGAGTAATTGTCAAATAATTCAAACTTTCTACCAATTGTCAATATATGGATGAATCAAATAATGTCTCCTTTTTCTTGCTGGAAATTTAAATTAACCTCCATAAATATAAAAACCAAGTTTCTAGCCTGAATACTAGCCAAAGTAATAATCTCCAGGATATACTTGTAATTGTGCAAAAGTGTGCTAGTAGGACTAAATTGCGCTCAAGGCCAAGAAAATGCTTAAGCAAACAAGATCTTTCATGCAAAAAAAAAAAAAAAGTCTTGAGATGCTTTTGTAGGTGCTCAATCAGCTGAGGGTCAAATCCAACTATACTAATATGATCTACACATGCAAGGATAATATTTTAGAAGTGGTCTTTCTAAGAAAAGAGAAATCAAAATGGCTTTGAGTAAAATTGAAATCAAGAAGAGTCATGTGAAATTTTTCAAACCATGCACGTGGTGTCTGCTTTAAATGATACAATGAATGCTTCAACCTGCAAGTTTCAGAGGAGTGATAAATGAACATGATGGGAGGAAGACTCACATAGATTTCTTTTTTTGAATTTTTAACATCCATTTATCAAATGGACCATCCT
Organism: Nepenthes mirabilis; assembly: GCA_025585075.1. Lineage (NCBI taxonomy): Eukaryota > Viridiplantae > Streptophyta > Magnoliopsida > Caryophyllales > Nepenthaceae > Nepenthes > Nepenthes mirabilis. The sequence goes on from JAODPA010075478.1 coordinate 7,959, forward strand.
TTCGAAGCAACAATAACCACAATGAGCCACTAACATGAAAGCCTCCTCATAATCAAGATCATATTCCTATTAGTTTCCAAGTGACATCAAAAATGTTTTATATCTTTTGATAGACTCATCAAACAACTTAATGGTATTTACCCATTTATATCCAATAGGCTTGATTCCAAAAGGACACGTTACGATGTCCCAAGTGTAGTAGTCTTGAATAGCCTAAGATTGCCTTGCATAGCTTGTTGCCGACATTTTTTAGAAGCCTAAAAATAAAATGAATGCACAATAGTAGTATCAGAGTTGCTTCATGAGTGGTACGAGAAAAGCCATATATGTTGAGAGGACTAATAATCTAAGTTGACTGTCAAGGTACAGGTGCAACAGAATTAGGCAATGATTTAGGGTCTAAAAAACACTGCAGGTCATCAAAATTCAGGAGTACAGCTGGAGTGGAACCATGAATAACCCCAGACTTGAAATAATATTAGTTTTCAAAAAAAACTGCATGATGAGAAGTACGAAACTTGTTGTCATTAACATCACAACAGCCAAATCCTTTGTATATTACTATATCTGAGAAATACACACTAGCAAGCTTGAGCCACAAGCTTGTGCCATCCAATTGATTGTAAGTGGATAAAACAAACACAACCAAATGTATGAAGAGACTGATAATCTGGAGCAATTCCTAACAAACAAAATTACTAGGAATCATAGTACAAAATTTGTGAAGACAAACGATCAATCAAAAAAACAAATATAGATAGGATCTCTACCTAAATTTTAGTAGGCACAGACGATTTCATCAACAAGGTACCGAAAAATATGATAATTATTATACTCCGTGACCCCATTTTGTTGTGGAGTGTGACAATGTAAATGCTGGGAAAGAATGTCTTTCGTGTTTAGATAAGCCCGAAAGTCACTTGACATACATTTTTCCTAAAATATGTGTTAGATTTTGATACAGGTTGAGAATTGTTTTCAACATAAGCAACGAACGCTTGAAATACAAAAAGTATTTCAACTTTAAAGCAAAGAAAATATATCTAATTGAAACGATTATAGTCATCAATAAACGTCACAACATGCATATAGTAGGAATGGGAAATGACTAAATTGATTCCCCATACAACAGTATGAATACCTCAAGACTCATAGAAGCACAGCTACCATGCAAAGGGAAAAGTAAAAATTTACTTTTACCAAGTTCACAAAAAATACAATCAAGATAACTTAGTAAATAAAAAAACGAATCTTTATTGCCCAAATAACAATGTTTCATATTATGTCAATATACTAGAGTTGGAATGTCCAATCATTTGTGCCAGATGTTACTATTATTAGTAGCCGCAGTATATGCTAAAAAAGCAATAGTAGGAATAGAAAACTAAAGATGAAATAAATGTCCCACTTTCGACCTCTTTATGATTACTTTTTTCGACGCTTGATTCTGTATAAGGCAACCATTATAATCAAAGTGAATCTTATAATTATTAACCAATTATTCATCATAAATCAAACCCATAAATAATTCTAAGGATATAAAAGTATTATCAAAGGAAGACCCCATTTTTCCAATCACAATAATGGGAAGAGAACTACTATTAGCTACTTGAATATATTGCTCATCCCAAACTTACGAACATGATGTATGCTATTTATATTGCCCGTTATATGATTTGAGAGAGTTAAGTCAATCATCCAAGAATGAATGAACAATTTTTGCTTACCTTGTAGCCTTGGGCAAGCAATACAAAAACAATAATTTGTTGTACCATATTGAGAGTCAGATGAGATGAGTGAGGATTGGATGGCTGATTATTGACAAAAATGACTTGGATACCAGCTGAAGTAGACTGGATATCAATGCAAGAAAATTGAGCTTATCTATTTTGAGGTAGTACGCGACAACCCTTATTGTCGTGCCCCTCCTTTTTGTAATAATTTCATAATTTCTTACTATAATTATTTTTAATATGCTCATACCTATTGCAACTATAACACTATGTATGTAATGTGAACTTTTGCTTTCCCTAAGCAACATATGTAAAATTACCCATCTCAGAAATTATTGTATCTTGTGTCATTCTACTTTGTCATTCTAATCTATGTGGCAAGGTGTTGCACACAATATTTCCCCTGAGCATACATCAAGAGATGAAAAACGATTGCAATTAAGAAGACTCACCCGTGAAAATACTCTACCCACAAAAACAAACACTCCACCCACCTGACACCCTTTCTTTCATGTGACAAATTTGTGATTAAAGTGCTAACAAGTCACATTTCTTCTGCCATGACTTGAATTCCAGATCTAAAATCAAAGAATAAAGCCATGTGACATGGAAGAATAAAGAGAATAGCACACTAAATCTAGGTCATGTATCTTCTTCACCTCTCTGTGCTTAAATCTTAGATCTAAAGTGACTCGACAAAAATGGAAGATGAAGCCACATACCACAAAGAGAAATCAAACTCGACAATGGATCCAAAGTCAGATGGAGGGTTCGATGAAATCAGAGCTTGAGAATGAGTCCACACACCAGTCTGTTGTGCTTTTCCGAAATCAAAATCCAACAATATAGGGTTTGAAGTTATCCAAAGAGAGAGGAGCATACCATAAATTCCTCAAAACAAGAGAGAAACACATGTAATGAATTGCTCATGGCAACAAATAAGGATGAATCGAGAAGAAATCTCGAAACGGAACGAAACCCATGAAATATTTAGGAATAAGCACCAAGACAACCAGAGCAGAGAGTCAGAAGAAACAATTCAAATATAGTTAACTCTGATATAATGTCAATTGGACGGAACTGCTCTCAATTGAGAGTTCCCTTCTCATTAAATAGATAACTTCTTTCCTAATTACAATATATCACAATCAATCACCTTCCTAATTCGCAAACTAATTATAATCAATTATAATTAATTACAATTTATTGTAATCGTCCAATAAAGGAAAAAATATATATACAATTTATTGATCTTGATCCTGCTGACAGGAAAATGCTTCGGAAGGGGAATTTATGCATTGATTGTATCCAAAAGGTTTCATCCACATCCAAATCCAATTACCTGGTGATGCCACATTCCCGACTAATAGTATCCAAAAGGTTTTCTGCCAACAGTGTTGCATCTTCAAGACCTTTTGGATTATTACTTGACAGGAACAAATGCAGAGGTTGGTGCCCTTCTGTAACCAGAAGAAAGAAATGAGTAGTTAAACTACCAGACATTAGTTGATATTTTCTTCCTTTTTTCCATTATTATTTATCCATTTAAGATTTTTTTGGTGTGGGAGTAAGCGAATAAATTGAAGAGCTCAAATATGGATCACAAAGAAAGTGACACCTTCACCATGTGTAGGTCCATGGATTCCTGAACTGTGTCCTCGTAGTACAACTGTCGCTCCTGTTTCATTCATAATGTGATTTATATAGTGGTCCTGCATGTACAAAAACCATCCACCACCAACACAAAAAAAGCTCTCCCATGGAACGGAGATGTCAGGGAAAGCTAAATCATTAGAATCTCTCACCTTCATCAGGCATGATAAAAATTTTAATATAAAAATGACTGAAAAACAAAATTTATTCAGAAACAATGAAGTATGATTAATTGATAAACAGATCCAGATATGAAACAAGGTCAAAATAGCTCAACAGGGCACAAACTACTTAAGCACTTATCTCAATAACCCCAATACAATATCAACTCTTGACATCTATTGAATAACCATCCACCCATCCAACATAACAGAGAGGATTAGCATTGAGAAGGAGAATGACAAAGCAAATGAAACTTACATTCGGTCCACAAATACGTGCAGCAATATTCAAAGATGGATCTGCATCGAAGCCCAAATACACACATGTGCTCAGTGGCTGAGAAACCTAATTTGAGTACCATAATCCTTAAGTTAGTTTCATTATGCATGATATATGAAGTAAAGAGTGCAATGTAAATGAACCTTTACTCCAATACTGGCAAAAGAGTGTAAATTGGAAGTTGTCTGCAAGTTATGACCCTGTTTCAACATTTCCTCAACCATGGCAGCTGCACGATCAACTGCAATAATCCTCTCCGCGGTCTCCTTCAACTACAAACAAGTACAATCCAAAACATTACCAAAAACAATGATATTCCTTGCTTGAGAAAAAGAAAATGGCACAGGCCTTATTCTGAATCTCAGCTATTGGATTATTTAATCTTAGCTCTTAGATTATTCAAATGTAGCACATACGAACTACTTATTTCAAAAAATTATTTTTCAGCACTTAATATCTCTCTGTGAATTGGTAAAATTAAATCACATTACACAAGCCTCTTCTTCATAGATTTTGAGAGGTCACGGCATAGCAAAAATCACTTATCCAACTTATCCAACATTTTAAAATTCACAAGGCAGGAGAAACAGAAAATGTAACTCACATGTGCCCCTGCAGAGATGTGAAGATATAATGGCTTTTCACCATCAAGTACTATGTTTGGTGGATGATACCTGCCCCTGAGATGTCATTCCAGGTTATGCATGATAGAAGTGAAGGCAAGACCAATAATTTAGGACCTCAAAACCATTTCTTTCAAGCTCCAACCAACTAACCTAGTTATTACAACTGCACCAGTGCATTTCTGAATCTGCAAAATTCCAGATGCAATAAGTCAGTGCCACCCCAAGCAAAGGTTCAAAAGCAACAGAAAAAAAAAAAATTGAGAGTTTGGTTAGAAATATCTCCCTCTCATCACACCTCAGGGTCACATGGAGTGAAGGACAAGAACATATGATAATCTACCTAGGGTCAACTACGTGGATCCTTGCTCACCACATCACTAGGTTCAGAGAAACATCAAAATAAATAAAAAGTTCAAATCCATTTTATAGGCCAACCTCTCCCCTTCCTATTGCCTCTAACCGCAGCCAAGCAATTTCAAACACATTAATCTACTGATAACAAATCATTATGACAACCCATTAATCACACAAAGGCAAAGTGACAAATAACAATAGAATTCACCTCCTCCTGTGTCTGGCGTTTCGTGAGCTTGTAACGAACAGTCGGTTCTGCATCATTTATGACTATTTCTCTTGCTATTAGCAACTCATCCTGAAGCTTTGGCTACATAAAATGAAATCAAGCAGAAACTATGAGAGATATAAACACAAAAAATAAAACAGGAAAAAAGGCAAAACAAATGATGACAACTGAATATCTAATAGTAATTAGTACAAATAATTAACATGGCAGACCATTAATATAAAATAAAATGTGGACAAGAAGAATGATGGCACTTTTAAACGTTCCCTTTCCATCAAAGTGATATAAACTAAGATTATCACAAGAAATATCCAATAAACAACTTGAAGCGTTTATCCTGTACAAGTCACACAGTTAGCAAAGGCAACTTGATACGTTGCGATTGAATCCATGATTACGAGTTTGATTTTTACTGCCAGTCTAAACTTAACATACGGTCTTTGTGGTGAGGTCGTATACCCGAATGTGTTCCAAGAACACAAAGTGGGGATAAGGATTCTTCATTACCATAAAAAATACACTAAATAGTCACGTGCACAAGTTCTAGCACCACTTATTTAGAAAATTATATCAGTAGTACAGGGAGCTTTGAGAATATACACTGTGCTTAGCATTAAGGCAATAAAATTTTATGCTCTAATACAATCCAAAAATCATAACAATATAAACAAGAACGATAGGGCAGAACAAGCATTAAGACAATTGACGGAGCATTTGAATCATGGCTAGCATAATTAGTAGAAGCATATTGTTTTTTCCATTCTTCATGCAGTGCATAGGCCTAATTTCAGTAACACTTCAATTTTTTATATTATCTACATTTCTAAAATTGCTAAAACAATTCAAAGTTAAGAAGGGATGAAAATTGATCGCCAGTGTTTATTATTGCCGAAGGTGGTGAAAAAAATGTTCAGGATCTTTGACTAAATTCTAAAACCAATCATTACTCACAGATTATTAAAACATGATTCCTAATGTCAAAGGGCTCTCCAAATCTAGTTCCAAATAAGAGGCATATGCAATGTATAATAAGTGCAAACTCAAGTGCTACAGTAATTGTAAGTGGTCAAACTAAAACATTGTGCATGCTGAAATAAGTGCTAAAACTTTTAGACAGATCAATTTGGGATATAGGAAATCAAACACACAGCACATACAAATGGATAATTGCTCTCCACTCTCTAGATATACACTAATTTATTGCTCACCTCACCAATTTTTAGAGATATCATAAACCGCATGGAAAGAAGTTCACCACTAAATGGAATCCAGAAAGAGACACAGAACTGGAGAATAAAGCTCATGGCCCAATTTTAAGTCAAAATAATACTCAAAAAATCTGCTCACATTGTCCAATAATCTGAATCCTTATAAAGCTAACTTGGAACACCCCTCCAAGCACAGGAAAAGGTAGAAATCAAAGCTAATCTCATCGGTCAAGCAAAAAAGAGAATTTCCAGAACTTGTAATAATTCACTTCAGGTTCCAAAAATGAAATCTAGACTAATTTCAATCATTCATCATTCCCCTATAGGGAATTCCTACTACCCAGCCTTCGAAGCATTAGAAACAAGATCTTGGGAGTTTTCCCAAAACACCTCATTTGCTGAGTTCAATAGGTGGCTGTAAGATCTGATTTGGATCGAAATATTATCTAGCTGTGCAAATTCAAAATGCATCAAGTAAGACCTTTCTGTGAGTAATTAATAACATATAGATAAAACAAAAGCAAGGCTCAACATGCACGTTCTTAGGCATACATCAAGAATCAGAATGGGAACCAAACCAGCCAGAATCATCAAAACTGAAACTCCTAACTAATTTACTGTGATACAACCAAAGAAAAGGAAAATAAACATGATGAGTACAAAAATATCAAACCAAGACAAACAATGCCCAAGCACCCCTTGGAGGGCAGCACCTCGCAAAGCCCAAGAAGAGGCAAATAGCTTACAAGCCAAAATCAACATACAGCTATCCACGTGCAACTTTTTATCTATCTCCTTGCAACCAGGGTCTCAACTAGGCAACACTCCCTATACAACTATTCAAGACACCAGCTTCCAATCCCCCTAATACAATGTTTACATCCAAATTGAGGCCCATGACATAGTAAACATGAGAATGGAAATGCATAATTCAGCATCAGGAAATCAGTCACACCCTCAACTCTCCACCCTACATTCAACATTCACCAATGCTCACAATTTGATAGGAATTCAACCATCCACCAGCTCTCCTAGTGCACGTTTTATATTACTCCCCCATTTGGATCATATGGGTCGAACCAAAATGGCTTCTCAGGTCCTCAGTGTTGTGACAGCAAACAAGAAAAGCATCATCACCCTCTGTGGTATCCAGTGGATCAGCATACATAGAGAGACATGTGATTAGTGATCTCCAGTATCTGATCAAGGTTTTGTTCTATGATGACCATCTGAATTTGCAACAATGATATTCACCATCCACTCAATGCCATTACAGTTTGTTCCATCCAAAAGGCAACAATTTTGTGCTCTCCAAATGAAAGAAATGCTTGCCACCAATGTCATTATGTTTTCCAAAGATGTTCCATTCCTACCATTCCCCTTCATAGTTGCTCATTCGAAGCCATCATTTTTTTTTTTTTGGAACGCCAGGAGTGGTCAATTTTTAATCAAATACGTTTCCACACTTGTCTTGAGTAGCTGCATTGGAAAAAGTGGTGGTTATGTGATTAAAAACCCTAGTTGCAGAAGATACATTAGTAAGGCATTATGAGAATAATTGGGTACAATCCAAGGTAGAGATTGCAATTTGATGGCAAGTCAAAGGATGGACACATGTGCTTTCAAATGTTATTTGGGAACCATACCAACTTCGCCTGGGCAGCTTGCATTGCCCCGGTTGAAATATCAAGCCGGCTTGACTTTAAAACTACCATCTAAAGAGAATGTCCACGGGGTGGAGTCCTGTATACATTGGTTGGGTGAGTAATCTGGCACATCCTTTTTAATGTCCTCCATCCTACATGATCTCTCAATAGCCACAACTACATATTTCCTATAGTAATGGTATGAACTTGGAAGACCATGATCAAGGTGATATGGTCTTCTTCTTTGCTTGCCCCAACTTCCACAATGGTTGTAATTTATGGGTAGAATAATCACAATAATGTGCCTATAGCCTTGACATTTGAAACATTTCATAGCACCACCACTAGAACTTAATTGTTTAGAACATATCCTGATAGAAGGCACCTTTTGGAGTGGACAGTTTTTCTTCAATAGCATACCTAATGAAGAGCTACTCCCCAGTAAAAGCCTTCCTTATGAGTTGGCTTAAAGAACTTCTTTGCATCTTTTTGGTGTTTTTCCATATTAGGGCTAGCTTCTTCATATCATTAAACGACCACTAGGGTTGCAAATGAACCGAATTACAAATATATTGTTTCAAAATCTCCCAAATATTGTGTGATCGTTTGTTCTTCATGTTTAACAATATCACATTTCAACATGTGCACAAATTCGATGGTGTATTCTTCAACGAACATGTCAAATTTTTTCAAACTGTGGTCCATAAGGAAATTTTCATGCCTACATTTTTCTGGCATGAATCTCCTCCTCACCTCCTTTTTCAATTTCCCCCAACTTTATCTTGCCTCTTCCCTCACATGCTCTTTGTTTCTTCAAATTTTCCCACCAAAGAAGAGCATATTTTTTGAGTTTTAAGTGCCATAAGCTTTACGTTCATTTCTTCTGAATGTTCCTAGACTTCAAGGACCCTATTGACAATATCAAGGAAGTCATCTGGTTGCATTCAACCTTCAACACTGGTGAGGGTCTGCAAACTTATCATTGGAATCGTGAGTAGAACCATGATGGAAAAGATGTATATATTCATCTTCACTATGATTTGAAGAGGGGCTGAAAAAGTGATTAATATCATCACCTTCAACACATCCAAAAACCGTTGAAGGTGCTGAATTTACCTTCCTTCAAGATCATGTAAATTCTCCCGGGTGCAGGTTCTTCTTGGACACAACATGCGCAAAAATGCATGTAAAGAATCGAAATAACCAGGTTTTCTTAATCCAAATTCTATGATACCAACTAGATACTAGAACAGTTTCGGATACAAGAATTAAACACAGTACACAAAGCATAATAGCTCAACACTCTTCAGAGAGAAAGTAACTGAACACTCAGCACACCACTCTTTAAATATCCAGGATAAGAAAATGAGTTCACCACTTAATGGAATTCACTCAGAGATACAGAACAAGATAATCGAGCTCATGGCTTAATATTCATTAATAATTATTCTCAAAAATCTGCCTTACATTTTCCAATGATCTGATTACTGAAGCAGCTAACTTGGTACAGCTCTCCAAGCATGAGAAAAGAAAGAGATTGAGGATAATGCCGTAGGCCAGGCAAAAAGGGAATTTCCAAGACTAATAATTAATTCAGGTGCCAAAATAAAATCTAGACTAGTTTCAACCAGTCACCACTCCCCAGGGAGTTCCTACTACTCAGCCTTCTAGGCATTAGAAACCAGAGCTTGGAAGCTTTTCCAGGGCACCCCATTTATTGAGTTCATTATGTGGCTGTAAGACCTGATTTAGGCTGAAATATTATCCTACTGTGCCAGTTCCAAATTCATCAAGTAAAATTTAACTAGGTCTTAATTTGGCTGGGATTTTGGGCTTATTTGAATGTGGCTAGGCCAATTGGGCTTAGCTCTTGCATCAAACTATAAGCATTGCTAAAGAGGCAAAAAAGGTCAACTTTTCTGAAAAGGGGTACACATTGGGGTATGGATTGGAGGGGATTGGAGAGGCCCACAGCAAAGGCAGTTAGATCCCTTGAAGGAGTTCCCCTAAAATAGGATGGTAGGCATCACAAAACAATTAGGTTTGTTGATCAAATATTAGGGTCGAACAAGGTGGAAAAGATTCAGTAGAGGTTTTCCTGCTGGAGTATCACTCTGCTCATTCCAAAGGAAAAATATGCAGCTATATCCCTGATTGTATAGGAATTGGAAAATAGCTGAAGTGGTTAGAACCCTTGATAAGGGAGTCGTGCTAATGTAGGATGGTTGGCCCCACAAAACAGTTTATGATTGTCGACCAATTATTAGGGTCAAATGAGGTAGAAAATATTCTAGTAGAGATTTACTGCTGCTCGACAGCTGGAGTTCCTCTCCACTAATGTTTAAGGAAGAATAGGCAGCTATGACACAGAGAGGAGAAAAAAATTTAACACCAAAAATTGGAATTCAGAACTAGCTTGTAAATTGATAATAGGAACTACATAACTACCCTGCGCTCATTAAAAAGGAATATTAGGCAGCTATGTCTCTCTCACTTATTGTCATACTTCCTAGAAAACAAATATCTCTCAGATTAAGCAACCTTGCACCGTAGTACTAATAAGTACTCTAAAGATATTCCATTTTAATATACTGGTTCTCTGCAATGTCCCAATTACATACAAGAAATGCAATGTAATAAAGCTACAAAATCGAATAAATATAGCAATATCTGTCACAATACACAATAATCACTTCTTCTCAATTTATTGAATGAAAAAGCACAATTTTATTCATGTACTTCCCATGATTTTGTAATCTCATCCCAAAGTTTTAATTTTTCTGATTTTTTAATTGCATTTTAATTTTGAGCTGGATTTTGCCAAACAAAGCTAACTTCATATTATAACAAATCAAAGCTAATTCCAGAATGCGTGACATCATTTTAATAGTTGAATAATGACAAGCTAGGCATGATATAATAAAAAAAAAAGTTCACTTCATCTACACTATCAAATTTCATCCAAATTATAAATTTGAGCTCAAAATATAAGCAAGCATAAAATTGTGAAAAATAAATAATTGGAGTAATTTGAAAAATGATGAAAGGTACAAGACTGTTTGATTTGAGAACTACTTTTCATATTTTGCTTTTCAATTTTATTTTTCTTTTGCATTTTTTCAATTTCGTGGTATTCTTGAAGAACGTGTTCACTTATTTTTGTTAGGAGTTACTCATTTCTACAAGTCAAGATTTTTCAGATTCTGTTGCAACTCTATTGATCAATCACATATGATGACAGTTGTCAATCAAAAAAGGTTGAGTCAAGCCTATTTTATAAACTCATTTAGGTGAGCAGTTTGTTTGAAACAAGACACCGTTTGGTATATTCATTTACAATGAACCATCTGCTAGAAATTGATATTCGATAGCTCAGTTAAAAGCTTGAGATCCATCATTTGAGCTTAACTCATAAAGTTGATAAGACAAGATCCAACCAAATTCTAAACCTGCAAAATATTTGAGTCAAATCTAAGCAACATATTACTTGATTCATTTATATCCTTACCATTAGTCAATTGTCCATACACCGTGTTAGTATTAATAATACATTAATTTTTATCAACAATAATCTCTTAAGTTATTAAGAACATAATTATTTTAATTTTGTCACTAAATTAATGATTTCTTGATAATAATTCTTAAATTTATAAATGTTAGATGGCAACTTGTAGCGTTCCACGAATTCAAATTATCCTACGAATTAGGGTGCCGCGAATTAGATCTTCACGCTGCGTCAATCTGATGCGGATTCGGTCTCCATGGTCTCGAACTTGAAGTCTGCGCAACATAACTGAAAACGAGAGGTTAGACGACGACAGAAATTGCTCCCACCGTATATCTTCTGACATTTAAGTCAGATATCTTTCCAAGAGAATTGAAGGATACAAGGAGGATGTGTAGATGCATGTATCGGTGGATTGAACGTTTATGTGTGCACGTAAGATGGATAGCTTGGATAGACGATGTCCTGGAGAGATAACTCTTCATTGGTAGGAGGAATTCATGGGAGGCCTTCTGAGGGGGGAGTCCTCCCTGCCAAAAGCTACTCCCTTTTCCTCTCTTTCTCCTCTTCTTTTTTTCTCTGGGGGCCTCCCTCTCACTGGGATAAAAGGAAAATTTATAAAATAGGCAGAAGGTTTTAATTGCCTGCTGAACAGTCTCCAAAGGACAATCGCCTACCGAATTGCCCCTATGGATAAGGATATATCGGTTGAGCTGTTCCTCTTTCTGGACCGGGTATATTGAACCCATCACTAGCCCCTCATGTCAGGTGATTCGAAATTTTTAACCCCCGACATACTTCTAATGGGACCTGTCGGTAGGATTTGTCAACTTGTTATCCTTAGGAAATCCGGTTTTGAAAATCCGAAATCCGACCTCTTTAGAGGCCGCTCGGTGTTGTAACCGAGTTTTAAAATCCAACCTCCTCTGGGCTACTCGGTGATGTAACCGAGTTTCAAAATCTAACCTCTTCTGAGCCGCTCGGTGATGTAACCAAGTTTCAAAATCTGACCTCCTCTGGGCCGTTCGGTGATGTAATTGAGTTTCAAAATCGGACTTCCTCTGGGCCGCTCGATGATATAACTGAGTTTCAAAATCCGACTTCTTCTGGGCCATTCAGTGATATAACTAAGTTTTAAAATCAGACCTTTTCTAAGCCGTTCAGTAATGTAACCGAGTTTCAAAATCCGACCTCCTTTGGGTCACTCTATGATGTAACAGAGTTTTGGAATCCGACCTCCTCTGGGCCGCTCGATAATGTAACCGAGTTTCAAAATCCGACCTCTTTTGGGCCGCTTTGTTATGTAACCGGGTTTCAAAATCTGACCTCCTCTAGGCTGCTTGGTGATGTAGTCGCGTTTTGGAATCCAACCTTCTCTAGGCTGTTCGGTGATGTAACCAAGTTTTGGTAACAGGTGAGTGAAAATTTACCCGACCTAGGGACAGTCTAGGTCGTTCGAAAATATGCAATGATATGCGAGCATTCGTATGAGCAGATAAAGTGATTATGCTATTAAATATGATTCAAGCAAGTAATGTGATGCATGTAAAACTCACCTGGATTCGGCTTAAAATCGTTGTTGTTGCTCGAGGTAGATGGCGTGCTGTGTCATTGGGACCAATTGACTGTTTTGGGCACACGGCTTCCGTGCATCGCTCCGGTGGGTAGTCAAAGTACTTTTTGCCGACTCTTTGGCCTGTCACCTCTATAATCCGTGAGACTTGATCCTCAATCATGGTCTGGCTGGCCAGCACCTTGTTATGGTGCTAGGCAGTCCGCTTTCTTATGACTCAAGCTCTGTTACTAATTCGTAAAAATTAAGGCCGACATGGAATTCAGATGGGCGATGCTGATTGTGGTGCGATGGGTAGTGGGCTAGTCATGCTCAACCTCCCATCGTGATCGTTGGGCTTGATGAGAGACATTGCTGCAGGACTGGGCTTGTTGCTGTTCTTAGACAGATTTTAAATGGAAGCTTGTCTCTATCCTCGGACAAATTTTCAACAAAAGCTTTTCCCTGTCCTCAGACATATTTTGGACTAAAGCTTGTCCCATGTCCTCGGACAGATTTTCAACATAAGCTTTTCCCTATCCTCGGACATATTTTGGACGGAAGCTTGTCCTATGTCCTCGGACAGATTCGGGACGAAATTTTCGTTTCCGTCCTCTGGCAGATTTGGGACGGAATCTTCGTTCCCATCCTTGGGAAAATTTGGAAAGAAATTTTCGTTTCTGTCATCGGGTAGATTTTGGATATCGGATTGATCCTGAAAGTCGAACTAGCTTGTAGCCAAATTGGCTGGTCCTCGAACAGATTCTGACCTGGATCTTCATTCCTGTCCTCAGATAAATTTTTTAAAAAAGCTTTTCCCTACCCTCGGATACATTTTGGACGGAAGCTTGTCTGATGTCCCCGGACAAATTTTCAATAGAAACTTTTCCCTGTCCTCGGATACATTTTGGACGGAAGCTTTTCCCATATCCTCGAACATTGTGGGCTGAGCTTCATATCTAGCACCTCAGCCTCTTCAACTCTCCCCAAACTCCATGAGAGTGTTTCGACCGGTTGCGAAGCTCATGAATTCCACGGAAGCGTTACATCCGTTGACACAATGTAGCACCTCACGGTCGCCTGATGTGCAGCTCATAGGCGAAGGTTTCACCCGCAACCTGAGATGGCGGTTGGGCTTGGCGGATTTGATGCTCGCGGCCTCAGGTGTGGAAATCAGAGGCGAGATTTGTGGCCAATCAATCAGGAATTGAATTGAGCAGGAGTGATAATATTTCCGGAATGGAATTCAATTCCGAAGTGGACTAAAATCCGAAGTGGTCAAAATCCAGAGTGGAGAATCTTCTAGAATGGATAAAATTTCGAAGTAGATAAAAATTCCAGAGTGGGCAAAATTTCCAGAGTGACTACTTCCGGAGTGACTAAACTTCCGAAGCAGATTATGATTCCCGAATGAACAGAATTTATGGAGTGGATATCCTTCCGGAATGGATGAAATTCCGGAGTGGATAAGAATTCTGAAGTTGATCTGACTGGCGGAGAGATGAAATGGAGAGCTGGAGTAGACTGGACTTGCGATTCTAAACATGGACCAAATCTGGAATTGGGTGGTGGCGGAGTGGTTCAATCTGACCGGAGTGGAAGCAATTGCCAAAAAGCCTTTTGGGCGCCGGAGTGGAAATCAATCGGAGTGGCTATCTGTGCCGGACTGAGATGGGGCCGAAATGGGTCAATTTGGCCGCAGTGGAGATAATTGCCGGAATGCCGTTTGGGCGGTGGAGTGTCTCTGCCGACTGAGAGAGACAGAGCGCTGGCCGGCTTACTGTGAAATGGAATGCCGGAGCGGAGCTGGCAGAGAAATGAAATGCCAATTTATCTCATTCCAGCATTTGTGCCGGAGTGAATCTGGTCGGTTGAGAGACATGAAATGCCGGAGTGGATCTGGGCTACTGAACTGCTACTGGAGTGGCATTTGAACACCGGATTGAGCTGCTACAACTCCGACTCTGACGTCGGAGTGAGCTATTACAACTTTGACTTAGGCGCTAGAGTGGTTCTGGAATATGATGATGATGAGTGTCAGTGGAGGGTGGTCCCAGCATCGTCGCCGGTCGCGGCGATAGCCACCTGGCGACGGGATGGCAGCTCACCCGAGCGCCATTAGTGCTTTCTCCCTTTCTCCAGCACACCACATTACATAATCCATCAAAATCTCACCCAGTCACCTCAAGGTCACCACATGCAAGCACAACATAGCATCCTCGAAGAGGAAGGAAAGATTTGCTTGCCTTGATTTATAGATTTTCCTCCGGTGTAGGCGACGGTGGGTCTCGCGCCTAATGGCTTCACGATTTTACTCCTCTTCACGTCACGGCACAAAATCGAGAGGGAAACGTGGAGAAGGCTTTGCCGGCATCAAATCTGGGCGTTGCCTCCTCCGGCAACAGCGGTCGCCGTCGTTCTTCGCACCGGTCTCTCTCCCTTCTCTCCCCTCTCTCTTTTTTCTTCTTTCTTCTTTTCTGTTGTCCTACTCGACTGCTCTTTCTTTTCCCTTTTTTTATGGTGGAAGTCCGTTGGAGCCGGTTTGATTGCAGCCGTTCTGGCTATTGATTTTTCTAAGTGAAGTATCATCTTCTTCTGATTTTTTTCCTCAGGTGTTAGAGACTGGTGTTCGAGTGGAAGCCCCCAGCGTGGCATCTTCTGACTAACCCCTGTTTTCTCAGGCCAGGCTTATTGCTCAAATGAGATGGCTTGCGAGTAGAGGTCCGAATAGTAAATTGTCCTCTGGTACTACATGAACCTCTTCGTGATCAAAGAGGTGCGGGCCATCTTGAGAGCGGCAAGGATGTTGCCCCTTCGGGTTTTCATCCTTCAATCTAGGACCTAGTCAACCTTCTACCTCGAATGAAATATGATTGTTAGAACTAACTTAGATTTAGATATTAGGCTTGTATGTTTTATAGGCCAGGCGCATTCCTCATTTCTTCTTCTTGAAGTCACAGTGTGGGCAGTTGAAGAAAGAGCCCCCAGTCTTAGATGACCATGTCAGGCGCAAAGAGCCTAGAGCTGATGTATTTTACATTTGAGTATTGATATATTTCATAAAGAGCGCCTGCCGATCTCATTTATGGCTATTTGCAGGATGGTCAGGAGTAGTGGTCTCTTTGATAAGAGCGCTCGTATGAGTCTTATCTTACGTTTGGTTGGAGGGAATAGAAATTTTAATCCCTCCTTATTCCTTGGAAATAAATATTACTCCATTTGGTTATAATTTAACTAAGAATAACTATTTCAATATTGTTATTATTAT
>JAODPA010075489.1:0-28754 GCA_025585075.1 Nepenthes mirabilis
AACTATTTATTATTTGATTTTAATTATTATTTTTTTAATTTAATGATTTAAATGAGAAAAATACGGTGCTTTTATTTTTTTTTGAGGGTTCCCAAAGTCCCATAGATGAGGTGACTCCGGCGTTCGATGCTGCGAACTTGAGGCGGAGAGAGAAAATGACGGAGAAAACGGGTGAGAAAATGAGAGAGAAAGGGTCAGCACCAGCGGAACCGGCGGAGGAGATGATATGGAGTAGAGAGACAGTACCTAGGGTTTTGAGAGTAGTTAGCACCAGGCTTCCTCAGAGAGACCTTGTTTCTCTCATGCTTGTCAGCCATTGCCTCTACCGCACTCTCATTTCCTACACTTCTCTTTGGCAGGTAATAATGATCCTCCTCCTCCTCCTCTCTCTCTTTCGCTGTCGATAGTTCGTGAAATCTGGTTTTTAGTTAGTATAAATTTTCAGTTTTGATCAATTTGCGCTACAAGCTCGGTTTTTGATCGAGGCTGTTTGAGTTTTGCTTTCGCAGATTCTTGATTTTCATGAAATAAGCAATGCGGGCAATCGGATCTTATCTGCCCTTTCGTTGGTTAGTTAAATTAAGTTATTTTGGGCTTGTTCAGTTTTGCATTGTGGCATATGTATATGATTTTCTCTCATACCTTTTCAATTGCTGAAATTTGACAAAGCCGCTTCAAAGTTTTCAATTATGTGTAGTTCAGTGGAAAAATACAGTGTCAGAGAACAACTTTTTGATGATAGTGGTGTTGGTGACTTAGGGATGGTCATCTCCCGCTTTCTCACTTTCCATAGAAATAAGAACCAATGTGTATCTTAATTTATATGATCCATAATGATTCTTTTGAGAAATTGCAATGAAATAAATAATAATATACAATAATCCTTATTGAGAGAAAGGGAACTTTAATAGACTAGTGTCGTCGCATAGATGCCGGGCATTACACTTCCTTTTTTTATTGCTTTAATAGACAGTGTCCTCCCATAAATTAAGGAATAAAATATATTTATATGACCATGTACTTATTATATGATAAAAATATGTAAAGAAAATAAATATAAAATAGATTACATGTAATCCTCTCATTTAAATAATTATGAAGAGATAGATAAGAATCATATCACATAACCTGTCTCATATTAATTGTTAGAAATTAAAGATTGATGCATACATTGAATCATCTGATCCATGATAATTCCTCTAAACAATTTTAGCAGAACAAATAATAATATACAATGGCCATTCTCGAAAGAAAGAAAACCTTATGTGTAAATCAAGAGATGAGATTTTTCATACTTTATTTGTAGACTCTTTCCAAGAGGCAAATGATTGTGCCTTTTCAATATGAAAAGATATATCCTTTTACGAATATTTATACACTTTTATTTTATTTGACATATTCTTTCACAAATGATTATGCATTTTGATTTTCTCCTATCAAGGAAATAATTAAATACTCTTTTCTATTTTAGATATTTCTAATTAAATTGTAGATCAGGAATAATTAATATAAACCTAAATTCTAAATATCATTGTTTATATGGTTCACATATAGGGAAAAATTAAAAAAATTTCCACCATCTCTTTAAAATGCGTGTGCAATTGGCCTTTGTTTTGCAGCCAAGGTATAAGCATGTGCGACATATAAATCTTGAATTCGCCCAGAATATTGAAGATAAACACCTTGAACTCCTTAAAAGCAAGGTGAGAATGTTCTGTCATCACATTGGTGGCATATATGTTTCTCTTTTCCACTATTTTATATCTTTCTCTCTCTTTCTTTTGATTTAAATGTTATAGAGAGGAAGGGGAATTTTACAGATTTTGTTGAACACCACTGATATCAAACTCTCTGCCTCTATCCCATAGTGGGAGAGAGATGTCAACGCACTAAATCCTGCTGCATGTATGTATGTTTTATAAATTGAAACTGGCATTTTGGAAAAGCAAAATGGATGGAATGATTCAGTGAAACTTTCAATGTTTTTTTAGACAAAATTTACTCCTGAATTTGGCTTATAATGAGAATCCTCAGAATTATTATTTATGTCAAATATGAAGCAATTATTTTCATGCCTTTTTTGATGATGTAGTTGTGTAAAAAAAATTAATCTTGTACAGGTTTTTGAGAATAAGTGATGAATTAATTTATCCTCCAATGATTTGGATGGGCTAGGGACCTCATTTTGTTCTTCGCATTTAACCTTTTGTTTATGTAGTAAGAAAGGGATATCGGCAGAGGTTGTAAGGCTACCATATACTTGTCTTGGCTGAAGAATTCACAATAGCATGGTGGTTGGCCACTGATTCATAGCAAGCATTATATTCCCAGTAACTCCACCACATGCTCTTTCCTATGCAACCTTTTTTTCAGAGAACAGCAAGCTTATATATGATAATAAAATTGGGGAAGAGGTATACAGGCATTTGACAAGAGGCCAGAGATCTTGTGCTAGTATAATTTTTGGTTGAGGAGGATCTATAGTGATCGTTGCAGTTTGAAATCTGTCTTTATCCTAAAGTTGATTTGATTGGGTGATGTATACTACATCGTACCAAAAGACATGTTGCTTTGGCCAAGTTGAATTTTCTATGTTGGAGGTAGACATCTAAGTAGTTGGCTAAAACTATTGATTGATAGAAGATGGCAATGTTTGTCAATCCAGCCCAGTGAAGGGTCTTGGAAATTCATATGAATGTCTTGGTGTGCTGAACTGGAACTAACACATTTTTTTTTTGTATAAAGTGCTTTGTTCTTGTTGATGTTGTCAAACATAATAACATTTTGCACCTGCACTGATGAACTTATTGGTATGCATTTAGTGTTCCAGTTCACTTGAAAACCTGGAGATCTTGAATTTGAATGGCTGCCAGAAGATTTCTGATAAAGGAATTGAAGCTATAACCTGTGCTTCTCCTAACTTAAAGGCCTTTTCTATTTATTGGAATGTGAGGTATGCGAAGGTCCATTTGATGTTCACCAACATTTGTGTGTTTGATTAAATATGTAAAGCAATTTACTCACTGTTACTGCTAACATTTGAGAATCTGGAACTCAGGGTAACAGACAATGGCATTCAGCATTTGGTCAAGAGATGCAAACATGTCGTTGATTTGAACTTGAGTGGATGTAAGGTATCCAATCAAGCCAGGCTACATTCTTGTTACTTACGTTTTTTATTGCATTTGCATCATTTGTCTTCTTAGAAAATATATGCAAAGCAACTTTACATTGGATTCATGAGTGTGATCATCATTGGTGAATTTGTCTCATGGATATATGGGCACTTTAAATTATGGTGATATACTGCTGTTAACCCTTTTGCATATTTTGTGGCCTGATATATGATGAATTTTCACGAATCATGTTTCGTTTTACATAATAATAGCATCTTCAAGGTAGAACGTTGGAAGTGTTCTGGGGTTTACGTAAACATATTTATAGACAGAACTGTAGAGAATCCCCTGACAATTTTCCATATTTAGGTAGCATAACCAAAAGATTGTAATCATATTGGACCTATAGCCTGAAGATCATAATCATTGCAAGGATCTATTTCGTGATTTCAGAATTGATATGCTTAGCAAGATTCAGGATGATTTTATTCATGTCACATTGTTGAATTGATTTTTTACTGACAGTTTTCCTCGTGGCTCCTATATTGTTATGTTACATTGTTGCGTCTTCTCTTTTGGATTTGGTTATATTGGTGCTTTTAATTGTGAAACCACAGAATATCTCAGACAAAAGTCTGCAACAAATTGCTGATAATTTTCAAGACTTGGAGTCTTTGAACATTACTAGGTACCTTAATTTATTTTGTTAACAAAATCCAGTTATCACGGTGGTCTTAGTTCTGGTGGTAAGGAAATGTATGTGCCTGCTTGCCAATATTTGATTGTTTGAATATCTGTAGGTGTATCAAGCTCAGTGACAGTGGCTTGCTATATATATTGCAAAAATGCTCTTCTCTTCAAAACCTCAATTTATATGCCCTTTCCAGGTATGTGTTATTATCAATAGCTGTAGGTATTATTTCCTTTTGTTTTCATGCATGAGAATTTATGCGTTTGTTTTGTCAGCCTTACAGATGAAACTTACCGGAACATATCACTTCTACCCAATCTTAAATCGTTGGACCTTTGTGGAGCCCAGGTGGTCTCTGGCTTTTGAAATTACCATTAGAACACCGAGGACTTAATCTAACAGGAATTTTGTCTGTCAGAATTTATCTGACGAAGGACTTACATGTGTGGCCAAATGCAAGAATCTGGTGTCTCTCAATTTGACTTGGTAAATTGAATAGAGGCCTTAAAATGTCTTTGTCAGAACAAATAAGTTGCTAAATACTCATGCCATGTTGTCTCTTATTTGAATAGGTGTATACGTGTCACTAACGTTGGAGTCATGGCCATCGCACAAGGCTGCACCTCTTTGGAACTATTAAGGTGAATTTTGGTGGAATATGTTGAGTTGAATTAGAATAGAATAGCCTGCTTGGGATCATTTTTTTTGCAGCATCAATTTCGAAATAATTGTTCAGAGGTTTTATCTTGAGCCAACCGGTGGTCATTTCTGGACCTTCTACCCACCAAAAATAAGATCTTTGCTCATCTTCAATCTATTTTCATTCATAGTTTCTTCCACTTCCCTGTTCTTCCCTTTTCCATTTCTGGGTCTTATGTGATCTTGTTGGGAGAGGATGGCTGGTTTAGGTTGGCATTCTTCCTGAAAAGGAGGCAGAGGTAATTGCTGTTACACCACGAGGATGTCTTTAGTAAATTTGTCAGTCTCTCATTCTATTTTCAGCCTTCTATGTTCCCCTTGGAGGATGTCAAATTCTCCTCTATATGGGATTGTGTGATTTCCTTTCGTTGACCTATATTTCATGTTAAAGGGGATGCACGTTGAATTTGTAAAAAAAATTGAGACCCAAAAAAAAAAAAAGAGACCATCTAGTATGTAAAACTCCAATATTGTGGGATTTTAAAAAGGTTAGATGTACCTGTATTACAGAGAGACTGATTTTGTGGTTTGAATTTATGACTTTTAGGTCATAACAGTTATGCCAAGGCAAAGCTTTATAATATTAATGATGATATTTTTCCCCTACTCGTGCCAAACTGAGGGAAGTTAGGCATGCATCGACATTGTTACTGTGAAACTACTTTTGCACTAGTTTGTTTTTGATGTATAGTTGGGAAAGTGCAAATGCAGCTTGTTTGGAATTGTTGGTGTGACTGACAAGAGCCTGGAAGCACTTTCAATATCTTGTTCAAGAACAATGAATACCCTTGATGTGAACGGATGCGTGAACATTAAGGTATCCACGAGGGAAGGGGGTTGTTCTTTGTGATTTTGCTTTGCCGACAGTAATTTATTTACTGTTTCCAATCTCCCATGAATGGCTAATTTTTACTGATGTTGCTTTAAGCCTAATCTTTGATTTATGCTTGTGTCTCATTTGTAGAGACGAAGCCATGAAGAACTGCTTCAACTGTTCCCTCATCTTCAGTGCTTTAAAGTGCACAGCTAATATGTTGCCATCCGACCAGGTGATAATTTGACCCCCGGATTCTCAATACGTAATATAATTAGCAGCTTCGACCAAAGTGATATATATTGTAGTTGTATAGGGGTGCCCACATAATTTATGGAAGGGTTTATGTTTGCCAGCTGCTGAGAATTGCATTCTTCACCTACTTTTCAAGGCCACTGGTTGAATTTTAAAAATTTAAGTTGAATGATTGATCCTCTGGCCGGCGTAGATTTTCACCTATGCTAATGATATATCGAGAAATAATTTTTTATGATAGTAGTAAAAGATTATTTCTATTTATTTCCGTTATTAAATACCAAATAACTATTTTATTACTGCCTGTTCCAAGTGATAAAATGTGCTGCGATTCATTATTATGATTATTTTTCTTGTACCCTATATATGAAAAAATCATTGGAAAAAAATAAAAATAAGATTATGGAAATGAATTTCTTGAACTCGTGGTTTCTTTCTAGGCTTCTAAGGTTTCGGTCAGATGTAGAATGTGTTGGTCAGATAGTAGCGCTACTTAAATGAAATTACACCCTCATTTATTGCTGTGTTGGCCTGAACCAATCAAATTTATCGATATAATTAGATGAAATTACTGCATTTCTTTATCAAAATAACATTGAAAATTGAGCATTCAATCATCTCACGGTTTTATTTACGAACTTTGTTGTCCAACCATAGATATTCTGATCATGGGTTAGACATCAACGGTGCCCTTCATTTGATGTACCAAATCATCGTAGTGGGTCGTGGTAGAGAACTGCAAAATGACACAAGCAAGCGTTCCCGAGAGGATGAGAGTTTTCTGGCGGCGGGGAAGGCAGCGTTGGTGTTAACATTTTGGAGATAAATTAACTAAACTATTTGGATTATATAGGTCAAGAATGGTACAATTCTGTTTGCTAGCCCTCCCTGATTGGAATAAAGATAGGGAATCCTTCGAATAAATACAAATTCTAAGAGATTAACCTTAACTATTTCTTGACCTTCAAGAACTCTGGATTAGGACTACGGGCAAGGAGCACAAGGATTCTTGTTGGAAAGTACAAAGTGATCACACAAAACACTCCTCGCATCGAGGCTTAAGGTAATCGCACATCATTTCTATTAGAAGAACGGAAATTTTCTTTTTCTTTCTTTTGATAAGATTGTTTTTTTTTTCTTCTTCCTATGAGACAAAGTTGCATAATACAAAGCAGAACATAGCCAGGACCCCAAAATGGTGATACCTGGAGAAAGAACACCACCACCCATCAGTCTTACCATCTTACAATAACTTACCATCTCCATCATCAGCTTTCTCTCCAGTTTTCCAACTATCAATACAATTTCTACACACTGACCTGCAGGCACCAGATCCCGAAATTATGAACAAAGACAAAAATTCTTTAAATATTTTTAGGACACTTTTGATGACGTAACACCTCATCCGAGCTCATATAAAAATAAATGAATAGATAAACATAACGTCATCCAAAGGCGCTTGTAAAAAGTGTCACCCAATTGTTTTTCATATAATTAAATCACAATATCACTTCCTATTTTAGTATTCTTCACAAGCGCTGCAAGATTACAGGGAAAAATTATTCCAGGTGCAGGAATCAAGAATCCTCTGTCAAACCCTTCAGAGAGTTTCAGCATTCCGGCACTCAATTTGCTTACCGCTTAGGATCACTATTTATTCAACATAACTAAGCAATATAAAAAGAAACAAACAAGTGACCCGCATATATTGATCCCTGTGGATTTGCATTTGACATCGGCTCAGTCTCAACCTTTTTCCTTTAATTAAACAAAATGTAAATAGTATATGACGTGCCTCTATATCAATTAGAGTTCAAAATCATTCACCGTATACACACAAAGTCGTCTGCAGGGGCCAAAGGCTAACATCCCCATCGTCCAAACAACTGGTTGAACCCCCCTTAATTAAAACATGTTTAAAACGGCTACATGTCTGATGGGCAGATAGTAGAAGAAACCTCCCACTATGCGCAGGGTCCAAGAAAAAATCGAACCACTTCAGGCTAATTATAAGCAGTCTTACCTTGCATTACGCAAGAGACCATTGCCACTTTCCCCAACTCGAACAGTTACCACCAAATCATATGAAGACGACTCTACCGTTGTACCAAGGCTCCTTTTAGATCATTTCTATCGTTAAGCCCTGATCCACGCTATATCAAATGCTTTTAGGCTTACTATGTCAAGATAATGTCCTCACAGCACATGTGCAGAATCAAGCATTGCCATTCACCCATGCATGTTAGAACATCTCTAACTCTGTTGCTTACACACTACAGAAGACAGGGAGGCGGAAAACACACAAAGGGATCTTTTGACTTCATTACAACATCAATTAAGCGGCAAGATTTATCTATTTTCCATTATTACTAAAATCACTAACACCCATATTTATATTGACGTCATTTTATCAACCATTTCATGTACATGTGGATATCAAAATTTGTCAAATAAAACCATGCAATTATGTATCAGGCAAAAATGAAGAGAAATCAAAATTTATTTTAGCCTTAATAAATTTCTTACCGGGGGAAGTGCTAACGACGTGTTCTAAGCTCACAGCGAAATTCAGCCAGGAGTGCTATATGATCCGATGACCACTCAGGGGAAGGAAGTGCTGTGTCTTTCCTCATGCAATCCTCATCCAACAGTTCAAGCAGAGATTCCACGGTCAAAGAGTCCGCTGAGACCGTAAGTTCAGTGACATCAAATGTTAAAGAGCTTTGTTTAATAGAAGTAAGCAGATGTCTCAAAAACATCCTATTCTTCAGGGGAGAAAAACCACAAGAAAATTGCCTCCAAATGCGAGAAATATGACAAGTAGTGTTACCAGTATAAAATATGTAATCATGCGTTCCAATGAAATCCCTAGTGCAATTTGTAAATAAAGGTTCATTTGTCGACGGATCCATTCTCCTCCTCTGCCGCTCTATAGCAGGCCCAATTCCTCTAGCAAAGGATGAATAAGCACTGACCTGCAAAAATTCACAGTCGTGCATTCAGTGTAAACCATGGAAACCATAAATAATAAAACACAATGCATTGCACACAACATATTTTACCAATGGCAGCTGGTGCAATAGCTTTGTGTGTGGGCGCAAGATCCCTAACGGGTCAATTGATAAATCAGGATGCATTGGATCAACTTTACCCATTGCAAGAAGTGCATGAGGAGCACTGAATTCAAGAACAATAACACTTTTCAATGATCATAATCATGGATAACAAGATCTTTGAATCCCAGAATAAGCACATCAACTATAGTATCCCTTAAAAACGTCTGACTCACCTTCCAGGAGCCGAATTAAAATCTCCACACACCAACATTGGGATGTCAGCACTAGCTGCTATCTTTTCTAATCCTTTTAACAATGTATGAACCTGATGTATCATAGACAGCATGCATAACTTATATGTCAAGTATAGGAACACAAGCAAACGTAAACTATGATGAGGATGTGTATTACCTGCCAAAGCTTAACATCCTTTAATTCATGCTGGACATTCACATGAGTATTTGCCTGTTCCAAGCCATCAAAGAACAGCGGAAAGGGGGAGTATAAGGAATAAGCATACCAGAGTAAGACACATGCCAATCAACATTTAAGAATGGCCACAGGGATATCAATTAAAAGTTCAATATGAGCAAATGCTGACAACATCAATCTCCTTACTGGGTCAATACAAGATGTGTACAGATGGCTAAAAACTTGCAACATTTGGTAAAGCACATTTAGCAGTAACAACAGCAAGATGGAGACAGCCACGTCTCAGGTTTAAATAATATATGATTTAAACATCTCAGCCACATCTCAGTATATTAACGCAACAAAAATAGTAGAAATGACCCAAAATAAAGCATAATTAATAGTCTAAGATCCTTACCACGCAAAGAAGCTGCCGTTTACCAGGATTATCAGCACCCTGTTGACCAAATTTTGCTTCCAAAACAGCTATTAGTGCAACATTATCCTATTAAGTAAAATAAAAGCTACATAAGCATAACAGATATGGGCACAAGCACAACAAAAGTCAAACGATCAAAACCACCAAAAATCAACCTTAACCAGACGACTTAAAGCATTTTTCTTCTGACCACTAGGAACCAAAGCTTCAGTCAACGATTGTGCAGCCTTGTTAAATTCAACCTACGTAGAGGTAATAAATATCATGAGAAATATAAAGTGATGATAAGAAAAGAACCAGGCTAACTCCAAACAAACAAGAACCCCAAACCTCATATTTCTTGACATGTGAAAATCTGTCCCTTCGGAAGAATGTTGCACAACCATCTAATGTATGACTAACCTGCACAAAACAGAACACAGCTAAGTAACACTGATGTTGGAGTAATTAAAAGGCATACATAGGGTAGTAAAGAACCTCTGATGTCTTTCGCTTATAAAGAGCTTGATAGCCATGTTTATCAAGATCAGGAGCAAAAAATTCCTCAAAATGATCACTTTGAACCTGAAAGGAAGAAGCTGGAGCCCAAATTAGTACTCCTAAATAAAAGCCTCAGTCTTTACATAAGTTTGACAGCAGAAACGTGAATATCAGCGACAACTCCATCTCTAATGGCCAAAAATGTTATAGAGAGAGGTGACAATTAGTTTTAAGCATTAATGTAAATATCGGCCGATACAAGACATCGGTAGACATGTATCAGCATCGGACCCATTGATATCAATATTTCCTGATACATATGATACAGCCGTTATATCTGCCGATAGGCATTGTTAGCTTATAATTTTCAGAATTTTTTCGCCTATTATATCCGATATCAATATGTATTTTTCGATATATTTGACACTAATATGACCGCGATTGATATTAATACTAATATTTTTATCCATGGTTTTAAGGCAGCAATCTAGTTGGAAAAAAGCACCTTTGTGGCTCCAATAATTAGCTATTAAATCACATTCAGTTTACAAAAATGATATGGCTGCCACTCAGGTTTGAACTAAAAAGGCAGCAGACAAAAAATTGACTAAAAAGTATCAAGGATGTATCATATCACCAATGTAGTGTTTGGAACACCAAAGATACTGCAATTCATTATGTTGAAATGGAACAAGAACATCGTAATACCCTAAAATCCGGTTTTATTTATACAGAGTTATGGTACATTTAGAGCATGATGAAAGGTGCTTTCCATTCATACCTAGAATTTGATCTAGGCATGACTTGGTTTTCATAATGTACCTGTCTAAGGCTTGGATAGATGTTTTATAAAGGTTTGATTACTTGTGTGACTGGAAAGTATTTTGGCGATCACCTAGGGTTTCACCTAATGATTAGTTAACGCCACCAATGTTCAGTTTGGGGCTGTAATTTCTTGATTTAGGTATCTATAATGCATGGTCTTATCTTACAGATGTATATGAGGCATAATTGAAATTATGTACCTTAAAATAATCTAAATACTTAATGGAATTAAGAGTAGGCCAAACAGGTACATTAGTAGGAAGATTTAGGAAATCTAAATTTAAGTGGGTTTGCCATGTTTGCTAACTGCCATAGGGATGAATTTCAGCTTTCTTATGTTAATAACATGTGTTTGACATGAAACGAGGCCAATAGAAATGTTACATGGTGTGCTTGTGGGGCCTAAATGATTTCTTTGCTTGCCATATCAAAGGATAACAAAGTTTTGATAGGAATTTTTTATTAGGCAAATGAGGCACTTCCTTTGTCATTCAACTCAGAATATTTGAGAGCTCAAAATGTCTCCAAACTGTGGCCATAAGGAGGAAAATGGAGGAGAGATTGGGGAATAAAATGCTAAAAAGAAGGAAATTCATCCAAGGTTGATTAATAGTAGAAAATTGCATGTTTATTCCAAGGCAAGTGTTTTTTCCTATTATTCCTTCCTGTTTTATTTTGTTAATTCATCTTATTTGATTCAAGAACTCATGTTTCTTATGGGCTCTGATGGGTACGGCTGCCCACGGGCCGGCCCATAATCCAGCCTGCAGAAAGAAGAAGGGCCCAGTAAGCGGCGGCCCAGCAGGAGCTCCTCCAAGCCCAAGAACTAGAATATGTGGCGGTGGGACCAAACGACTCGACCCGAAATTGTCTAGCAATATATGGGCCATTAGGGTTGATCAATGGACGGTCCCCACAGATACAACTCAGCTAGTGACAACTCAGCGAACGAGCCCATATGACCACTACTAGCATGTGGTCCATCATGACTGCAAGGACAGGAGCTGCAGCCAGCTGCTACTAGTCTACCACCCTCCTGATTGCCTAGGCACTAAGAGTCGGTGGTGGAAGCATGATGACCATTTCCTCAGAAGTGTAGAGATGTAGCATTTGTTGCCGACAACCACAGGGCTGTGGTGTCAGCCACTCACAATTGCAGATCCGTGGAGCTCAATGATGGCTAACCAGTGCTCATTCTATAAATAAGTCCCTTTCTCCATAGGGAGGGGGATCGAAAATGGTGAAACTTGGGTGTTTAGACGTTCTAAGTGCGATCCCCTCTCTCTCACAAAGTGACTCTCCAACGGGTGCAACTCTCTCAAAAAGCCATACTCTTACGAGTGCATCTCTCTCTCTTTTTTTCAAGAAGCCACTCTTCTACAAATACGATTCCCGCACAGAAAGCCGCTCACCCATTAAGCGCATCAACGGAGCCCAATCCTCTATATTACACTCAATCCCCGAACATCCTTGCATCTATGCATTTTCTACCCACCATCCTATTTTTCTCGACCAAGTGAAAAGATTACTAATTTGAGCTTTGGATAACATATTAGGAAACGAGTCTCGTATCCTTTGACCTCTCATTTGTCTATTGTGGCGTGAAGGATTCGGATTTTGAGTAACAAAAACCAGATCCGTTTCCAGTCGAATACTCAAATTTGGCGGCTCTCTAATTTATTCAACGATTTGGATCTATGAATGCATCAGGTTCTATGGAGTATTTTACAAATATGTGGTCTCGGTTTTCATTTCTAATTTCTACACCACTTCTGCAATTTGTTGTTGAATTGTTAAGAAGGATGTTTTCTTTAGTTTTGATTCAAGTTCACTTCAGTAAACTTGTTCCTAATTTATCATATGTTGATGATTCCTTGCTCATGAGATATTGCTACGGTAAAGCTCTGATTCCAAGTATGAAACTTTGATGATAGCCCATCTTGTGCCCAATATGGAATTGTTTTATTTGTTGATGTAACTTTACATCCTATAGTTTGTAGTTTTTAGTAGACTTGGTGTAGGCTGAATGGTCTAGTGTCCTACTATGGAAAAGATTTCTACAGCCATGTAATCATTCTATTTGATATTAATATCGGATGTATATTCACATTATGTACTTGTCGATATTTTCTACTATTGCCACTTGATAAAAAGTCCATATTTGCACTAGCTAAACCACTATTTTGATATCATATCTTAGGAAATGATATTGAGCCTTTGGACTCGTGAAACCTATGTTATTACATGTCTAACATACGTTATAAGTTCATCCATATGTATTACACCTAAGCCACAAGGTGTAATGGGGACTGGAAACTATAAGTTATGTCTTTGCCAATGGGGTATGCGACGTTGGTGTGGTTTAAATAAACTTGAATAATAATTATTGTCTTGAAATTATGCTTTGGTTTGAACATCCAAGTTCATTGAAATAATGGGCCGTGTTGTTAGTAATCATTATTCACATTTATACTTACTGATCATCTGACTTAGTCTTGCATTCTTTGTCCTTTTCAGAGTAATGGCTTGGTATTTGCACATCAGGTAGTCACATGGAGCATTTTTAAAATTATTTTGATGGACAACAGTTGTTCTAAATTTGTATCCTTATGGAGTGATGTATTAAATTTGTACAGTGAAAATGTAAATGTTTTTATTTTTATTTTACATGGATGGCATATGCAAATGGACAAATTATGCGTAGTGATATTTATGCTATTATACAACATCATTATATGATTATCTTATCATTATGTGGTGGATCGTGACAATCATATTAAGCAAATTTGAGTTAAATTTCATTCTTCATAAATAAAGCCTACTTTCCATAAAATTGAATTTCTAGCACTTCCACTTTTGCTAGACAAGCAAAGCCTAGAGTATCCCTAAAGAATTGAAAAAAGAGTAATGAAGAAGAGCGGAACTAGACAGGCTGCTACACGATATTACTGGACTCAGTCTATGAGGTGTAGAATGAGAATCTTAGCTCAATTGATATTTCAGTTAATGCTAAGCTGACAAAGATACAAAGGCAATGCTCTTTCTGCACAATTCATATCTCCATGGATGGAGAAACTTTAGCAGATAATGAAGAATAACCACCTATGTTGAGCAGCTAGCTGTTATATTGATGATATGAAGTGTTTGGATATCAAACTTGCTCTCATTCAAAGAATATCAGCAAGGTCTATTATGAAACAAGAACACCAAATGACTTATTAAAATGGTCAAATGTCATGAAAACAAAATGAAGAGCAAGCATCTACCTCTTGAAGACAGACAATGTCAGCTCGATATCCCACAATCTCCCGCAACAGATTCTGTCTACGATATGGCCATGAAAGAGCCCACGAAGGACAATAACTATATGACTCACTTGTGGCATACACATCGGCCAAAATGTTGTATGAAAGCACGGTAAAAGTTCCTGCAGATGACAAACGAGCATCTGAACCCAAGTGTCCCATAGCATCTACCCCATTAACTGGAATCAAGCGACGAGGAGTTGGGGTAGGCGCAGGGATGACACGTGAAGTCGTAATTGTGCTAGGATGTCCAATGGACAGCTTTGTTTCCACATCTACAACGACACATTCAAACTTAAGAACATGACCAATATCATCAGCTGAAGGCGTATATGTCTTAAAGCATCCAACTTCAAACCATGTTTCACCACCGTTCCTCTGTGTGATTGCGGCAGGATATAGAGGTGCTGATCCATTCGTTAGGTTTGCACTTGATGCTGGAGGTAGCCCACTATTGATAACTCCAGAAGCTGAGCTGCTAAAGCGGCCAAACAGTTCTTCCTCTTCAGCCCCATTCTCATTCACAGCACTAGCACGGTCATGAAGAAGACGATGATGCTGCCATGCATCTGAAAAACACTTTGGGGAGCAATGGTAACTTTTGGCAACAGGGATTTTGGCCTTAACACAACCTAAACACTGCAGTGTGGCTTGCTCAGTTGGATGCACACTACAAACCACAACTTTTCTATCACTTTGTATCCGGTACCTGTGAAACATGAACATCATCAGATCAAGAAAAATGGCTAAGTGCATGTAGACTGCATGAGTGCAGGTGCCCAACTAAATTTCCATAACAGAAAAGGGTTATTGAGCGAATTCAGAGCAATCTACCATTTCCCCTCTCACCCTTCGGAGTATTAGATGTGTGGCTCAGTTGGAGCTAAGCATCCGAAGTTAACCATTAACTGAATTATACGAATTATAATGAAGATGTGGCAGGCACAGCACATAATGTTGGCCAATTAAAAAAAGACCCCTTTCAGTTTTCAGATTTTGGCACATAATGTTGGCAAGATTTTGAATATTAGTGTTGTAAATTCATGGAAGCTTTAGTGAAATCTTGAGGTATTCCCCAAAAAAGACAAGGAACAAGCATATAGTATTAAGCAAGAGGTAGCAATTGTGGTGGATAAGAAGAGGAAGAGCATGATTGGATCACTTTAAACATGGCCAATGATTGAGTTGTGACATCACAGACAGGAATCAGATAAACCTAGGATCCCTCTTAGTGTGGTCGCAACATCGTAGAAGGGGATCAGTTAGACCTAGGAACCCTCGTAGTGAGGTAGTGAAGTAGTATCTTGTAATGCTTCCATTTTCAAAACATTTTACCAAGGATCATGCACAACAGCAGATTGTTCTAGCCGATCCCAAATTGGAACTCTTTATATATATATATATATATGTAGGACACAGTGATCCTACTAAATCTT
Organism: Nepenthes mirabilis; assembly: GCA_025585075.1. Taxonomy (NCBI): domain Eukaryota; kingdom Viridiplantae; phylum Streptophyta; class Magnoliopsida; order Caryophyllales; family Nepenthaceae; genus Nepenthes; species Nepenthes mirabilis. The sequence goes on from JAODPA010075489.1 coordinate 15,528, forward strand.
TCTTTATTGCCACCCTAATTACTCAATATATGGAACATCCTTATTATTTTCACTTCAGCCCAAGTACATAAATATCTGGATCCTCTCCCAATCCAGTGCCAAAAAACTGACAATAGTAAGTCCTTGAGATATTAAATAAGATGGTGCAAATATATTACATATGATTTTTCTCCATACACTAATAAATTATTGAATACAATACAAGTGTTTGTTAAATGTACAATGGTGAATTTCCAATTCTGCTATGAAATCAATAACCCCAATCAGGCAAGGCTCATTGGATTTTTCTCTAGAGATTAAGTGCACATGGATTTCAAATTGTGCCTTTGGAGAATATCATATTTATACAACATTCTTCCTACAATGTAAAGAGTGGTTTTCATGATTTGAACTGTAACCTTCAATTCCTAATTGCACAATCTTATTGTTAAGCCCAAGGCTCCCAATAAAAATATTTCATCTCCTCGTAATAATGGAAACCAATGTCCTACAATCTGTTTATGATGCTTCAACAACAACTGACTATCTCCTACTTCTAAGCGCAGTCCTCAAGTTAGGTATTGATTTATCAGGTACTCAGGGCTAACGTAGAACCACACAAACCCAATTATTACATAGGGAATCCAGGTATCAGAAATTGATGCCATAGACTTCATCAGTAACAAGAAGAAGACAGGGATAGATACAAAAGGGAATTTTCAGGTGGATGTGGGAAGCATTCATTTCCTTAAAGGTTTATAAATTATCCATACTCATAAACAATAGTATATTTTCCCAAAAACTTCTATGTATATCAATCTCATATTGAAGTTGGACAAGGTTTGAAGTGTGTTCCAAAAGTAGTTAAAACATTCAATACAATGGTGACGCAAAAGAGTTCTTGATTATGTCTGATAACACAATAACCTCAATCAAAACAAAATCTTTCTTAAACAACAATCACATCAAGCTGAGAAAGAAATAGCACAATTCTTTCATAACTCTGACCCTTTAAGACTACTTCACTATAAGAAGAAACCTAAATATCATGGTTAAACAGCTTAAATTTGGAATTGAACATGCTCTTGAGTTTGGAAAGCATTGGCACAAAAGAACTAAAAAAGAGGTCTATTAAACAAGGCACTCATACTGTGGACTTTGGAGAGTATCATATGTATTCAACCTTCCCCTACATTTCAAAAAGTTCATTTCCGTTGTTTGATCTCATTCCTTTAAATAACAACAGAGCAATATTTCTGTTGTGCCAGAGCACACCCCCAACTGCTCCAGGAATTAAGGACAAATATTATCTTTGCAATTCCTCGTTCATAGTCATTATCCATCATAGAATCCTTGCTCTTCAAAAACTATTAGGAATATATATTGAAGATGTTCACCGTATTTCTAGCACTTCCTCATGAAACACTAGCAGAGGAAGTCAAAGAATAAGAGAGGTACTGCTGATTTCCTTGGACAAAAAAAAAAACCCTAAACTAAAAAAGCATTCTCTCCTTCACGCATGTCAAGCACATCTATAATCACTGCCATTGGCTACCTGTGATGATACATAAAATCAGCTGACCGGTGACCAACCAAAATCTGGAGTCATCATGTTCCATTGGTCAACATCTTACAACAATTTCCCAATTATTGATTTCGTTGTCACAGCCATAAATATAATTCATCCATCCAAATGCAGGCAGGCATCTAAAAAAATCACAGCTGCCAGAGACTTCCACCAACAACCACAGGCAAGCTACAGAAATTTCTCATTCTGTTCTGTCATGTTTAATAAACCGACTTTTATCAAAAAGCACTTGCCTATAATACGCAGCATATAATAAACTGTCTTTCATTATAAAAAAAGTGCTTGCCTATAATACGTGGCATTTCTCCCTGGCCTCCCCCTCTACCCAAAATTCCAAAAAACAGAGAGAGAAAGATGATTCCTGAAACTGACAACACAACAAAATCTCATTCTTCACATTTTGATCACCAAGACTAACATTGTAGAGAACACTATTAAACGGGTCTTAACCAGAACTACTAAAAAGCCCAGTTTCAAAAGTACAAAGCTAGGAAGGAAATAAACACCATGCAATCATCCCCAATAGTAACTAAATGACACTACGCGCCAATCGTATTGTCTCCAACAAACGTTTTCTACATGAGAATCGCTATGCACTGTGCAATCTCATCTTTTGGCGTAAACCTCGCACAGATGGGACTAACAGTTGAGATAGGATAGTGTGATGTCTGAGCGTCGCATTCCTCGGTGAAAATATAGAGCAATCATTAAATCCACGTAGCACACCACGGAATCATAATATCTAATAATAAAGAACAGAACTTTATAGGAAATAAGGTATAACAATATCCCGGAAACCACTAAATGCATCAAAAAACCGATAAAAATCACCCACTAAAACCAAGACTAATACAACCACTTACCACTTGTATTTCAAGAAATTCCCGTAAATTGGAGCCGTTTCAGGGACATCTTCTGTGGTGACGGTCTTATCGGGTCGGCGAAGGAGCACGTAAGGCGTGAGCTCGCAGCCTACAATCGGAATGTCGGAAGGGAGGTGCACCCGTATCACGGTCAGCATGCTTCTTGTCTTTCTCTTCCCACAGAGTCAAACTCCTCACAACTTCGAGTTTCGCACCCAAACCCTAAAACCCTAACTCTATCGTTTTCCAAACAACTAAATGGCGGGTGGCGACCAAGCGGATCCGCCATTTACTTGACCTCAAGACTCGCCAGCCTCGATTCTATTGAAGAAACGCAAAACCTAGGTAGTCAAGAATCGTCACCTAGAGATCCTGTCAAATAATCAAAGAGTTGCAGAAAACAGAAAAATTGAATATAGAAATCGGCGATTTGTCGCAAAACGAGTGTCCGACTACTAATCAATATCCGTGCATCGATTGTACGGAGGATCGAAAGGAGGAGAGAGAGAGAGAGGGGAAGCTGGGAAAGCGCGAGACTGGAGAGAGGAGAGAGAAAGATACGGGATTGGATAGTTAGGGTTTTTACAGAAGAAGTGAGTCGCTCGTATTGTTTTTTCGTTGGTCGTCTCTCCGTTTTACTAGGAAAATTAGCAAACGTGTTTGTATACTTCTCTAAACTCATTATTCAAAAAAATTATTATTCATGNATTGGTTAGAAATTAGTCATAATGACAGCTTCAACTTCTATTTTGGTTAAAGATGGTTTTATTATTAATGATGAGACCCAAAGTTACATATTTAAATTATAACAACACATTTTATAATATAAGATAAGATCATATATAATAAATCCAAAATAATCTGACAGCCTCCCTAAGCTCCATAAATAGCAATTCTATAGGTATACAGTATAATTTCTCCAAGCTCACACAACATAAAGAAATATTGAAAAATTACACATAAATCAGATATTTCACAAAATCAAGCAATTAAAGTTCTAAAAATCCAAATTCAATCCAAGATCATGCCATATAAGAGACTGCTTCAAAGGAACTATCAATCTAAAGATGGATCCTCCACACAGTCTTGAATTTTCAATGATTAATTCACCCCACGGCATGGCCAGAACCGTTTTTGTTCTTCTTTTCTAAGCACGAATCGCGATTCGGTAACACAAAAAGAGAAAAAAGATTCAAAGTTCCATAGAATTTACAGTCCATTGGTGACTTGCATATAATCCTTGGCATACAAATTCCGGCCGGGTATGGTTTTACCCTCACATTTGAGAACGGTCGAGGAGTAATTTCACAACAGCTGCTGACCTGGGATTCTGAATTTCGACAAGAACTACTGAAGCTGTCATGCCTAACAAAAAGCAAAAAAGTCGAGAACTGAGATCAAAAACAGGCGTATGCAACTTACAAAAGCTCCAGATTCTTGGTTATTAGAAATATACAACCAATCGTTATCGATATCGATCACAGCCATATTTTTTAGGTCTGATGGCAAACATTTTGCCGAATAAACCCACTAATTCAAAGATCAGATAGCCAAAACAATGCCAAAATCATCAAATTAGATAAGCCAAAAGCTATGCATACATCAATGTTTATTACCTGCATTAATGCAAATTTTGGCAGAGATGTACAGGTGTTAGGGCTTGTAATACCGACATTTTTTAATATCCGATACTAATACATATTGTTTGCGATTGATATTGATATGGATTTTTTCATCCATGATTACATCAACATCAATCGGACACACATTTAGTCTTTTGCCACCCGAAGGGCAAGCCCGTAAGCTACTCGTGGAAGAAGCGGATGCCATGCGGATGCCATTTCATCTCTATATGCATCCCTTGGCAAGCAGAAGGGAAGATGGTACTAGTAAATAATTTCCCTAGAAATCAACATAATTCATTAAGTTTGTCATATTCTGTAGTCCACATTAAATGACATAAGAACAGTAACAAGTACAATGGCAACAACTTGATTTGACCCTGCCTCCTGCAGAATATCCAACATTTGAACCCTGATACTTTAAGGCTATGTAAGGGGTTGTCACTGATTCATGAACTTCTGTTTCAGAAAGCCAGGCATAATGAGCAGAGCTCACTCAAAGGACTGTATAGAGGTAAACATTAGTTGATATTATAAATATCGGCCGATATATATTGTTATCGAGACCCCAACACCGATGATATTTTCCAATACCGCGACAATATTACAACATATTGCCATATCAGCGATATAATGCGATACATCAGCTGATTTACCCTGTATTTAGCTAATATATTAGATAATATAGTCCTATCAGCTTATTATTCTCAAATTTCTTTTTTTCACAATATCCGATAAGGATAAATATTGTCCGATATGGCCGTGATTAATACCGATATTGATATTTTCATCCACGTCAAAGGGAGGTGCTAAGAAAGTCCTCACCCATGCAGCAACAGGGGCCAAAAAAAGGAAAAAGAGACAACATGGAAGGCACCCTGGGATCACAGTCTTAACTTTTGGGCATAATATTTACTCAGCAATTAGTGTTCTTTTGTCATAACAATAGAAAATATGTTGCCACATAGTTTGTGTAATGGATCCCCCCCTCCAATCCTGACCTTTTCATTTTCCAGCAGCCACACCGTCCCCCTTTCCTTAATTATCTTCCTTTCTAGAGTTGTTCGAGCAAGATAGATAATCCACTCAAGACATCAAATTGGAAAATACTTATGCACAAGAACAGAGTCCTAGGCCCAAAACAGTCACAAATATGCGTTCCCAGGAATCCAAATCCCTTGAGAAACCAATCGATTAGCACAAACATGAAAGAATTGATGAAAATATCAATATCCATATCAGTTATGGCCATCTTGGTATCAAGTATATCGGAATCGGATATATCAAATGAAAAAAAAAACATCTAAGAATAGTAAATTGACAAACAAATACCAGGTATATCAGTCGAAATTTTGAATATCGACCGATATATCACAATAAATCAGCTATACAGTAACAATATTGTAATTTTATCATAGCGTCAAAAAGTATCAATATTGGAAGGCTAAATAGCGATACATATTGGTTGATACTTTCATCCATGTATGATAGACTTTAATGCTGCAGTGTCCATCTACAATCCTCTAAAGAGTCGAAGCATATAAGAAATTATAAATGTAGACACTTTTTCAGCATAAAAATATCATAGATGAAAACACTACCAAAAGAAATTAATTGAAACCTCGACAAGTTGTGGATCAAACTAAGAATTTGCTTACTCAACAGAGGCTACAGAAGCTACAGCTCGCTGTAATTACGCCAAACTGCTCGAAATTCTTCACGGAACGTGTTCAAACGTGCTTTCAAGTTGGGAGTTCTAAAGCTTGCATGAAGAACAGTGACTGAGAGAAGACAATAAATGACAATAAATAAACATAAAACAAGCACAGGAAATACATGCAGCAAATTATAAAGAAAGGACTCACATAGAAGACCAATTGCAAATGCCCATAACACAGTTAGAAGACCGCAAGATACAAACCAAATGAAGAAGCTCACTAAAATAACAGAGAAAAGGAAAAGGCAATTAGCATCACATTAATGACAACAGATTATAATCTGATCAGTTGTCACCAGCAAAATATAAGAAATTAACACTATCATTAATGCTCTGATATACCACTAGAGAAGATCAAAACAAACACCCAACGAGGCCGTCCGCAAATAAATATTGCCCTTTTAGCTGATGGGCGCCCCCGAATAACAGGCCTACAATTACACAAGCAGTTTTAATCGATAAATAGTTTTAGCAGGCAGCGAAAGAAGGGCTTCATGAACTAATAATTATAAGACAACCAAACTCACGTAAGTGGAGGCCGCATCTTGGCCGCTAGATGTGGAGAGAACTGCCTCACAGTTCTTGTTACCTTCTCACTAAAAGTTCCCGCAAAGCTGTAAAAGCAGGCCTAGCAAACCTTAGTTACTGATATGGTCATCTCTAAGAAAATATAAGTGGACTATAAATGTTTACATGTACACATATTTGTGCTTTAAATACCAAAAATATTGTCTTGCCTTCCATTATATCCAATGCACAGCAGCACACATGAGGAAACTACTCAATTTCAGCCAATATTCAAAAGTCCCTCAATTACAAATTCAATATTTGTATTCAAGTAAGATTACAGGCATTAAGGCCAATTACTTAATGGAGTCTTCATACAAAGCATTCCGAAAGAGAAAATCAAACAAAGAATTGTGGAAAATGATATTAATACAACAATTTGAAATCCCTCCCACAAATACCACTAACCAAATCATCTCATTAGCCTCTGTCACTTAATTAAGCTTAGCTTCTTCTTCAACTGGTAATTAGTCAACAAAGAGAGGTAGAAATCCAAACAAGGGAGACACAAAAACTTCTTTCTGAAAATAGTGAAGCAGTCCCACCAAAATCAGGCTAACCATCCCAAGAGTCTGAAAAATTACCACGAATTTGGAACTCTTTCTCTTTCCCCTGGCATAAATGTTCATGTTAAAAAAAATATCCTCCTAGCAAGAGTAGGTTACCTTGAACATGGATCGTTTTAGTAAGTGCAAAGGGGGCATGAAAGTAGGTTAGCATGAAGCATAACACAGTGGGGGTGGGCTTCTATTAGTGTATGTGCTTCAGTTTTTAAGAATAATGTTAATATAATATTTATCCAATAGACAATGAGAGTATCATAAAGTTATAAATGGATAATAATATCAGGAGGCTTTGATCATCTTTTTTGACCATTTTCTTGGTTAATTAGCTTATTAGCTTCAAATCCCACAATCTGCATCACACACTTGAACAAATGCCAATCAAATCACTGCAATTTTCCTATGTGTTTTGGAGGAATGTTGAATTTAGCATTCCAAATTGCTCCAGGCAATCAGGGATAAGCAGAAAAATCCAGGAGGCTCTTGGTTACTAGAGATCCTAAAGGGGGCTTAACAACTGCCTCTGCATTTGAGTTTCTCAGAATAAAGTGCACGATTGTTACTTGGTGCAAAATGTATGAAACACAAACAATCTTCAAAGAACTACATTCACTGCTTGGCTAACGAGTAAAAAAAACAGATTGAAGGCAAGAGATGGGTTTTTTTTCTTTTGTTTTTGGTTAAATGGGATGCCATTCAAGATACAAAAGGTTTGCCTTGCAATAGACAATAACAGACCAGAGCTTCCGTTTTCATTATGTTCTTTCTCTCAGGTGTTTGGAGACATTTTCAGAAAGGTTAAACAATAGAGTAAATTGGAGTTCTAATGATGTCATTGACAGGATGAAGGTCACAGAGGGGAAAACCAAACTAGTTAGAAGCATATGTTTGGGAAAACTTTAGAATGCATCGACAAAGGAGTACAGAGATTTCTGCTATTATTGAAACTGTTATTCTTTCTGTTAGGATGAGAGTTGGTTGGCTACTTTGAAGTCAATATATCATTCTGAAGATATTGGGTCCTCTCTCAAATGCCCCTATGGACATCCCAGGGTAGATTTTGTAGTTTTGAATAAAATGAAACTACACTACCTAGGGAATATACATAAGTTATGCACATCTTTAAGAAAAAAGAAACTTCTTTCCCTATAAAAAATTCAAAAAAAGAGAAAAAAAAAAAGGAAAAACTCAATCCTAAGAAAAATAAGAAAAAGACTAACAATGCTACTTAAAAAGGACAAAAGTGACAGCTAAAGCAATGTTTTCAGGTAAAAAAAATGATGCAATATAAGAAATCAAATTGCAACTTCTTTTTTTAAGATCAATAAATCAAAGAGCAGTCAATTGAACCCACTTCATTTCTTTTGTTTGTAATCACCTCACGAGTTGAAAGCACCTACAAAAAACTGCTAAGCAAACTAGGGAAATTATTGAAAATACTCACAAGTTTTTACCTTTTCAATTCCATTCTTTATTTTTCTGATCTATTTCAACTTTCATTTTAGTACCAACTTTGGAGGATTTTTTTACATCATATCTCAATAAAAATTCTTAACATATAATAGAATTGATACTAAAATAAAAGTTAAAAATATAACTGAAAAATATAAAAGTCAGGAATAGAATTTGGAAAGAGCGAAAAGTAGAGAATATTCTGTTTTTTTTTTTTCCCCTTGAAGCAAATAAGTTTAGACTAAGCCAACATACCTATCATTGAGGAAAGCAATGCTAAGCGCTGTTAAGGCAGCAGCTACAATAGCAAGTGGCCGCCGTAGAAATCCTAAGCCTGCCATTTACAGCACACACAAAAGAAATTGCATAAGGGTGTGTTCAGCACAAGAATAGCAAACTAAATAAATTTGCTTCATTCACTTACCAAGAATGACAACAATCATAATAAAGTAGTTCGTCCGGTAGCTGCATGTTCAAAAATTGTAGAAGTTGCATATTAGAGAATCTGCTAAACAAGATTACCACAGCATTATGCTGTATAGTAGAAAACACAAACTGCCAAATGTTGAAGTTCAAATGTTTTAGAATCAACAGGTCCAATAAGAAAGAGAGAGGGGGGGATGATTAGGCTCATACTTCAATGGAAACAGAAGATAAAACATACAGGAGTCCATAAAATTGAAATGATTTGGAAAAAAAAAAATTCCAAATTCCTGAATTCTGTGGTTACTTTTTATACTTTGACAATGCCTTCACAAACAAAAATTTGACATGGAGAGTGGAGTTGACATGGTTGTAGAAGTGTGGAGTATTTTCTCAATCAATTGTGGAAAAAAAAAAAAAACTCACTTAAAATTAGCAATCCCACTGGCATATTTGACAGTGGTAATCGTCTATTCATCCAACTCATAACCCCACCCTAACACATGATCAGGTAAAACTGAAAAAACAATAAGAATGGTAGAATCAACACAATAGTTTTTGTTACAAAGAGCTAAAAGTAACTAGACTGCTTTATTTACTTCTAAAATTTCAATGACGTAGAATTGACGGTATGTGAGCAGAACGACTGGAATTTCTTACTCGGCCACTATTAATTTATTTGTTTTTTGTTGTTAATTTTGCCTCAATTTCTCAATTCTATTAGAACATTCTGATTGGAATGATGGCTACAAATTCAGAAATGAAGCAGAGAAGAAGCCACAAAAAGAGTCGTAGAAGTAGGAAGGCCATCTAACGACAGAGAGTGTCCGTGTCCTTATTATAGTGATTTATAACCAATTATGTCTCTCTCTCTCCCCCCCCCCTCCCTATCTTAATTTGCGTATGTTCAAAGTGCCTATTTCTCTCATTTCATTAAGAGCTAGAATTGATCTCGTCAATTGACCAACCACAATGTGTGGTGTCAGAAGTCTATGTAATCAACAATAGTGCATGGTACTTGGCTTCAAGAATTCAGTGACTGGAGGAATTAGTTCAAGACTCTGTAACTGTTTCTCTGAGAGAATATCCAGAGAGGCAGGAACAATTTTTCAGAGAAATCTCTGAAAGACATGAAAATAGGTGTTGGAGATGAGGAACATGGTCACCTAATTGAAATTGTAGAATAATAAAATTGTGAATAGATTGCAAGCTTCTCCAGTACGCAAATCTTTATCTAGTTTTGCTAACAATGGGAATATTCACACTGCTACTGGTTCTAATAACCACAATTGAATCCAACTCCAACCTTGTATATCGTGTTGATCTCACTTGTTCTAATAGTGGGGATGTGAAGGATATATTTACAGATGCAATTATGTGACTAACAACCTGTCTTTCAGAAATTGGGAAAGAATGTCATGTACACGAATAGAAGCAAATGTTCTTTTGGGGCACTCCGATTAGAATACTTGAAGCACATTATATCAGGAAAAAGGAGGGCTACTGATAGCAAAAAGTTATGATGCCATGGCCTGTACCTTAAACTAAAACAATGGAGGAATGTTTTAGTTTAAGGTACAGGCCNTGGTGAATTTGCAGGATATTATACGAGAGTCATAAGGGGCATACAATTTTGGGCAAACCTTTAACACGGAGTCTCAAGAAAAACATTCTGTAGAATGATGTGGCCAAAACTACTTTGAATAGCTTATAGCTGCAATGATATCTGTCAGTCTTGACCTCCCATTTTTCAAGTTTGTTTTCTTTTATAATAAAGACAGATGCTTTGATTGGTATAGTGCTCATGAAAGTTGGACACCCCATAGACGTCGTGAGACTGACTCTCTCACAGAAGAATCAAGCACTCTACGTGAATGAAAAGGACCTATCGGCTGTCATGTTTGCTGTGAAACTTGGAGACCTTATTTAGCTGGTAAGAACTGGTATGTTGTCACAGAACCTCAAGCATTTTTTGGAGCTGATAATATCTACCTCGTCAGCAAAACTGGTTGATTAAATTGATGGGATATGACTCATATGAGTATTCTGCACTGTAATAAGAGGAACAGAAAATGCAGCAGCAGTTGCTTTATCTAGGCTGGGTTCACTATTGCTGAAATTCTGCAGATGGTTCTTTCTACTGGTTCTGTCTACTGTGTCCAGCAACTTGTTTGCTAGAATTCCAGCTAGTGGGCAGGGGGAACCTCAATTGGTGTTGCTAATTCCCGAAATATTACCAAATTCTACTAGTCATAAGCATCACAGCTACATTGGCAGAAGCTAAGGAAAAAAGAAAGCTGGCTGTGGGGAATGATAAATCATTTAAGAAACACATAGAGCAAAGCAGTGGGATATAAGGAACTTTGTGAGGGTTTGTGATATTTTCTAAATCTGCAAGTATTACAATGTTGCCTTGTCAGGTCACTTAAAATCTATGCCCATTCCAGATGTCATATGGATACATGTCTCAGTGGAATGTATTGAGGGCTACCTCAATATAAAGGGAAAATGATCATTTGGTGATAGTTGATAAACTAAGCAAGTATGCTCATTTTATGGCCCTTTCACATCCATATTAAGCTGAAATGGGGGCACATTTCATCCTTGAAAATGTTCATAAACTTTGTGGCCTCCACAAAACTATAATCGGTAAAAGGTACCCAGTATTTATAGGGCTATTTTTGGAAGGAGTTGTTTGAGAAGTTTCATGGTAAAATGCTGCATTCTTCCAATAACCACCCACAAAATGATGGCCAATCTAAGGTGGTAAGGGGGAGGGGAGGCTGGAAATCTTCCTACTATGTTTTGATATGATCAAGCAGAGAGCATAAAGAAGTGGCTTCTCTTTGCTCAATTTTGTTATAAAACTACCTTTGATTCTTCACTAAAAACTTTCCCCTTCGAGGTACCATATGGTCAGCCTCCTCTGCACCTGCGCCCTAATCTCCCGGTGATTTTCAGATACAAGCTTGAAAGCACAGGAAGAAGCTGTAAAGGTCATTTATTATCACTTGAGAATGAGACAGGGAAGACAATACATGGCAGACAAAAAGAAGACGGGAAATAAGTTCTCAAAGGATAATTGGGCATTCTTGAAATTGCAGTCTTACAGGCAAGATTTCTAAAAAGAGCAAATCAGAAGCTTGCTGCAAGCCTGCAAGGTATTTTTGACCTTTCCAAATTCTCAAACAAATGGGAAATGTTTCTTATCAATTAGACCCAACTTCCTATCTAAGATAGTTAATGTTGTGCATGCTCCACAACAGAAGAAGAAGATAAGAAGCTTATTATTGGATAAGCCATTCCAGATCATATTTTAGATGAAGTATATGAACTGACAGCTAAAGACTAATGCACCTCTTGCACTATGGAAACCTCTTCTCTCACACCTAGAAATTTCATAGCAAGTAAACACCTTAGTATTTGAAGCTCTTAAAAATTTCAAAATTCAAGACGCTGCTTGAAACAAACAAAAGATAAAAAGAAAAAGAAAAAGGAACTCGAGTTCTATTTACGAAAAAAAACAAGAAAGAAAAAAGAAAATGGCCTCAGATTAATGGAATTCAAAGAAATCATATTCATATAATTTGGACCTTACAAACTCACTACGTGTCTATATTTCAAATCCCGAACCCCCAACAAAAATCCCCGATCCAAAAGAAGGATACTTGATGATGAACAATCTTCGTTTTATTCGTCCTTCTAAGAGGGACTAATCCACCTTAGCTAAGTTCTTCACTCCGATCACAACAGGATTTACTGGATTAATCTGTAGTTTCCTTTCATTTACTCAACAATCGAACCGACCTGGTTATAATTTAACCTAAATACTCCATTCCAAGTGTTTGATGCACCTAAATATTTCTTTTCGCCATTTCCTCCCAATCAATTCGAACTATTTCACGTTCAGGTACAAGACACGATATTTGAAGAAACAGGAAGTAATTGAACATCTACAGTAAGATAATCCTAAAACCAAAGCAAAAACACGCGACTACAGAGAGAAGAGAGAATTACTAGTAGAGATTGCATTTGAGACGACTGTTCCATTTAGCATATGATCGGGGAACGGTAAATCTGGAGAAGAATTCAGAGGGAGGTCGAGGTGGGGATGACCAGTCTACTTCTCTCAGCGCGTCGACCAGATCTTCCGCTGTCACGCTTCCCCAATCCATGTGGATTCGAATCGAGTTTTCTCTCCCCGAAACACAACAAATTGGATTGGCAGTCCGAAGTAGAAGAAGGGAATCGAAACCCTCAGAGGAACAGAAATGTGACGAGAGAGAACGGTTTGGGAATGACGATTTGCCTGATGTGATGATCAATTGAGCCGAAACTTGTGCTAGTTCTCCTTCTTTGCCTTCGTAATGTGTTTTTGTGCCTTTAATTGCCTTTAAATTAAAGTGACTTTCCTAGGGATATGACCATGGCAAAAAATAATATATATTTTTTC
>JAODPA010075490.1:0-42572 GCA_025585075.1 Nepenthes mirabilis
TGGGCAATTTTTTTTTTTTAATTTGGCAGCTGGGGAGGTTTTGGATGGTGACCCGCCTGAGCGAAAAGTTGTCGGAGCATATAGAATGCCAGGGCGTGGGGGAGGGGGAAGGGACAAACGGAAGCACAGCGAACCGTCTCTCTTTGACGGTCACGTTGTTGCCGAGTTGAAGATAGTGCCACTTTTTTCGGCCGAAAATATCCCATTCCATCTGTGGTATATGCTTCTCCTGCCATTGACACTCAGTTTCTATGCTATGCGTTGCGATCTTTCGATCTCTAATCAGATCGCACTTATGTCCCTACTGGCGTTTTAAAGTTCTCTCTCTTAATTTTTGTCCCGCTGCTGTCCGGGTAAGCTAGAAAGGTACGGGCTAACTACGCCGTGCAATTGAACATTTCATTGTGCCCTTATAAAAAAAATCAATCCCGAATTCATCATCCAAGGGTGAATTCAGCCTCGACGACTTGGAGTTTCTGGTTGCTGGATTCTATTTCTTTTCACCTGCGATTTTTTCCCCTACTCTTACTAACACCATAAAAGGTGTAACAGTGTGATGAAGGTGGAGGAGAGCGCCGAATTCGGTCAAGAGGTGGAGTATTGTTCCGAAGGGCAAGTAAAAATTGCAGAGGACAATCCCCCTTCCTCAGAAGAACAAAGTCAAAGAAGAAGTCCTGGTAATGATAATGAGCTATCGACTGCAGATACTGGCGATTTTAAGAGCTTTCATTTGCACGAGGGCACCATTGAAATCAAAGACGGTAAATCTTCCCATATCATGACAGGCCTTAGCGGATCATCTTATCATAATAAAAGTGAAACTGGTGGTATCGTCAACCAGATTGAAACTGTTACACCTCGTTCTACAGCAAAAAGGGCTGCTCAAGATGTAAGTGGGGGAGGCCTCAACAATAGTGTCAAGAAACTAAAGGTGCCTCATGTTTTACTTTCCCTTTCACCCAAAATTCTAACGTTGAAATTAGTGCGCTTAGGAACAAGGGATTGAAAACTAAATTTGAGTAAATGTATGTTGAATTTGCAAATTTAGCGATATGGTGTTTATTTTCAATCAATTTGCTGCTTCTACTTCTATGAAATTCAGATGATTGAAGATGAGGAAACAGGGACAAAGGAAGAACAAGCTGAGTTCATGAATGATGTTGAAACTTTCTATAGGGAGAGGTCTTTGGATTTTAAACCTCCTAAATTTTATGGGGAGCCTCTCAATTGCCTCAAGTAGGTTTTTCTCTCAATTGCCTCAAGTAGGTTTTTCTCTTGCTTCCCAGAGTCCTATCTGTGGTTTCTTTCTTCTCAAACGGGCGGCCTAGGCTCTGGGTTTGGAGAGGGTCAGATGTCCGAAGTTTTTTAACATTTTCAGAATCCTGATCCCTGAGTCACAATAAAGCAACATTAAATTGTGCTAAGACCCACCCTCATTTAAATTTTCATGCTAAGGTATTTGGTGGATTGTGTTCTGTTTAGGTTATGGAGGGCTGTAATTCAACTTGGTGGTTATGATCGGGTATGACTGCTGTCATTCTGTTTTTGAAAATTTTTATTACCCATGAATTCTTCAACTGTCATAGTAACTTTGCTTGACTGTATTAATAATTTGAATTAACTATATATTCTGCCTGCAATTGTATCATTTTGGTCTTAAGTAAGTGTCAGAAATTTTTGTCGTTCCACTTTTCAGCTATATATGTGGATCCATTCTAATATAGGAGCACAAGCAGAACAGAATTTTAATACTTTGTGCCATTTATCCTTGTTTGGTTCCCCCACAATAATTTCTAATTCTCTTTACTTGGGCATGCTCTTTCCAAAGACACTCAGCATGAGAACAACTGCCCTCTCAAAAACAAGAGGCTTGGCCTAGCTGTAGTAGTATCCCAGTATCACATAAATCCTCGAAGAATGCATATATCTGAGACTAATGCTGGCTCAAAATCAATAAAATACTTAATGTGATTCTTCATTCTTTTCCAAATTGATGTCTTCTTTGTGCCGCATTGATGTTTGGAAGATTTATTTGTTTAGAAAGGGAGAGTTTCTGACTCGGCAAAGAGACAGAGAATCAAGAAGAGTAATACCTAGAGATTTTTCCAGAAGGTGGTGTTTAAATTTTTCTTAACAAAATATTTATAACATTCAAAAATATTTACATACCTGCTCTCTGAAATGTGATTAGCCCTGATTTTGAAAATTTCTTGTTTCATATGATTGAGTCATGCATTATGCAATATATAAGGCATGGGCTTGTGGACGTAAACGGAATTTGTGAATCCCTATACAGTTGGAAAAGTTTTTTGTAACATGTTTGAATAATCAGCCCAAAAGATCTCTTATGATGTGATGCTTCACCAAGCATCCTCAGATATATCCATCCTTTCCAGGTGTAGGTGTTGGCCTGTTGGATTTCCATCTGATTTAGTTAATACTTAAACATTACTACTGCTCTTGGTGCTTCTTCTGCATTCTTAGGAATCCTTTTATGTTTTTGACATTGTCTTAATCTGTTGGTAAAAATGTGGAATGGGATATTCTGCAAAGTACAAACTTTTAGCTACCCAATTAATTTTACGATGGGAATTAGCTTTGCTCATTGGGATATTTTCAGGGACATATTGTCACTTCTTCGAATCTTATAGACTCTACATTGTCTTTACTTAGGTGACTGCATCTAAGCTGTGGCGGCAAGTTGGAGAATCATTCCATCCTCCTAAGTAAGGAATGACTGACTTGTTAATTTTGCTTCATAATTATCTTCATGCAACTGTTTTTCAATAATATTTTGTTTCAGGACTTGTACAACAGTGTCTTGGACATTCCGCATTTTCTATGAGAAGGTAGTGCCTTTAACACATATTTCTAGTTTATCCCCAGGAAGTGCTGCTGATATGATTGATTTTTGTTTTGATGGCCTCAAAAATACGCATTATGGAAAATCTGTTGAGTTTTTAGCTTGTATGGATCTGTCAGTCAAGAATCGTGATAACCTTGGTAGAATATTTAGAATAATATGAAGCCATAATTGGTTCATCTATTGATGGCACGATTTGTACATATAATATAAATTGAGAAGGCAATTATAACCTTTCTATTAAGATAGAGATGATTGATATTATTGCTGATATTCAGCATTATAATTAGGAGAGAATCAGCATTGTAATTAGGACAGAAATATGTTATATGATGAGTAGAACTCTCGGAAGGAGGGCAACTCATTCGAACCCATTGTTTGCCATGGTATTAGACAAATTTCTGAGTTCCAAAATTTGGGTTATTTTTTTGGTGTTTGCCTTTGTTTAATCATTGTTCTGTGAATTAGAACAACTTTGCAGGCTGTTCTATGGAGAAGTTCAAGTGCTTCAAAGAAAACTTATGTGGATTTTTGAAGCTGGGTTAAGCTCTTTGATCGATGTGACTTTCCTTCATCTTTTCTTTGTTCGCATGGGTTGAGCTTTTCAATTTGTCTTGGAATCCTTCTGTCTTTGATCGGATTATCTTGGAATCTTTCAGTCTAGGAAGTTGGCTGCCATCGGCTGATTTCATCTCTTTCATTTTTTAAATTTCACAATTGCAATCTCTCGGCAGGTGATATTGTTCTTCATAGGAAGCTAGGGCATGACCAAGGGTGAGGAAGTTGTTTTACTTGCTAGTGTACTTCCATGGATGAGGAAGCTGGGGTCTTATTTTCCTTTGTGGATTGGCTGACTAGACAACATTGTTTTACTTTTTTGGGGGTCTTTATTGTTTTGATTAGTAATTAAGTTGTAATAGTTCTTCATAATGTCTTTAAGTAACACAAATTTCTTTGTGATACGATTTAACGGAAAAAATTATTCTACATGGAAATTTCAATTTCAATTTCAATTATTTGTCACTTGAAAAAAATTGTGGGATCATATTGATGGGAGTAAACCAATTCTACAGAGCCTACAAAATTATCTCAATGGAAGGTAAAAGATGTTCGGGTGATGACTTGGAATTTGGGATCCATTGATCCACATATTGTTCATAGTTTGCGCCCCTATAAAATTACTAAAACTATATGGGGATGCTTGAAAAAGGTGTATCACCAGGATAACACTGCTCAACTCTTTCAATTGGAATATGAAATCTCTTGCTATACTTAAAGAGATCTCTCAATTCAAGATTATTTTTATGGATTTCAAAGCTTATGGATAGAATTTGTTGATGTAATTTATTCCAAGATACCCTTCGAATCTCTATCTGCTGTTTAGGAAGTGCATAAATAGAGCAAGCGATATCAATTCTTGATGAAGCTACGGCTTGAATTTGAAGCAACCCGGTTGACTTTAATGAATTGAGTCCCTGGTCCTTCTCTTGATGTGTGCTTTAGGGAATTACTTTGAGAAGAGTAGCTTCTTGCAACCCATGTAACATTCTAGCTTGAAGGGATTGGACCTAATGCTATTACTTATGCCACCCATGGGAAAACTAAGGTAAAAGATATGTGCAGGGTTCAATGCAGTAGATACAAATATTATGGGCATATCACTACTTATTGTGTGAAGAATTTCTGTAATTATTACTAGAAGCTAGGGCATATAATCAAAGAATGCCCTGTTCATCCTCAGAATTGTTTAGCTAATGCATATAAGGCAGTTGTTGATGCCTTTCCTTCTAGTGACCCCACTATATCCAATAACCAAACTACATTTACCCTGGAAATGGTGTTGCAGATGATTATTTCAGCATTTTCATCCTTAGGGCTTCAAGGTAATAATATAGAACCACCTTTCTCTTGGCTTTTGGATTTTGTAGCGTCCAATTATATGATTAGTTCTTCTGACATTCTTAGTAATGTTTGCGCATACCATGCTCCATCTCACATTTAGATTACTAATGGTAGTCATTTATCTATTAAGGCTATGGGGGATATTAGTTCTCTAATACATTCCTACCCTTTCCATTAGTC
Organism: Nepenthes mirabilis; assembly: GCA_025585075.1. Lineage (NCBI taxonomy): Eukaryota > Viridiplantae > Streptophyta > Magnoliopsida > Caryophyllales > Nepenthaceae > Nepenthes > Nepenthes mirabilis. The sequence goes on from JAODPA010075490.1 coordinate 4,946, forward strand.
CTATTTTAGTAGGGTAGTTGGTCGATGACAACTAAGATGATCGATTTTCTTGTGATGGTTGCCTTGTATAAGATTAGGTAACGGAAAAGATACCAGTAAAGGGGCCTAAAATTGGGTGATTGTTTCTTTTGCACTTTTCCATTCCTCACTATATTTCTTTGGCTTGTATGGGTATAAACAATAAGGAAGAAGTATGGTACAAACGTTTGGGTAATCTTAACCTTGCTATTTTGTCTCATTTAATAACATTGGTTTGTCGAGAAGATCAATTTTCATCTCCTTTTTCTTTTGATTGCTCTACATGTAATAGTGGGAATGTAATTTTTTTTCATTCCCATCTCATGGTAATAATCATGCAATAAATTATTTTGATTTGATCCATAGTGATGTGTGGGATTGCACTAGTCATATCTCATGCTCATTATAAATACTTTGTGACGCTTACTGACGATTATAGAAGTATACTTGGATTTACTTTCTTTAATCTAAATCTAAGGTATTTTCCATCTTTTAAAAATTTGTGGCTTACATCGTAACTCAATTTTCTTCATGCACCAAAGTATCAAGATCTGATTTTGGTGATGAGTATATGTCTCATGATTTCCATACTTTCCTTTAGCAAAAGGCAAGCATTTCTCAGCGTTCTTATACCTATGCCCCACAATAAAACGGTGTTGGTGAATGTATGAATGTCATCTATTAGACATTGTTTGTACGTTGTTGCTTGAATCCTCAATTTTGTCTAAATTTTGGGTTGAAGTTTTATCTACTGCACTTTATTTAATTAATAGGTTGTCCTCACGCATCTTGCATCCTGATACCCCATACTATCAAAACTTTTATCAGCATCCCAACTATTTTGGTATGCATACATTTGGTTGTATATATTTTATGCATCTACCACCGCATGAATGTTACAAACTCTCAGCCCCATCTGTTAGATGTGCATTTATGTATTACATCATCTCTCACAAAGGTTGTGCTTGCTATGATCCGCATTCTAATAGATTTCGTATTTCTCATAATGTTCTATTTTTTGAAAAGCAATCCGTCTTCCCTACTTATGTTGACAATTGCTCTGAGTTACATGATCTTCCCAAATTGAAAACTTCACCACTATCTTGAACGCTTCAAACTCGGAATTGTAATGAATGATAATGATTGACTTTGCCTCTTCTGGAGCCTGACCCTCCTCATGAGCCTGTGATGTACTCCTCTTGCAGTTCTAACTTTGGATATCAACTTGAGACGATATAACAGTCTCTTGCCCTCCTGATCAATATATATGTTCTACTACATTTCTTCATGCCAATCCAACATCTATTACCGTTCCATCATGCTATGCTGAAGCTGTTAAGAATGAATGTTGTCATGAGGCAATGGGAGAAAAACTTCCAGCTTTTTAGGACAACTTTACAGTGAGATGTTTTTCCTTGCCCAGCCCATATCAAGGCCATTAGATATTAATGGGTCTACTCTATCAAGCTTCACTTTGATGTTACTCATGATTGTTATTAGGCTTGATTGGTTGCACTTGAAAATAGACAGGAGTATGGGGTGAATTGTGAGGAGACTTTTGTTCTTGTTGCTAATATCACTACAGTGCAAATGGTTATTTTCATTGTTATTTCACAAGGCTGGCCACTTCATCAAATGGATGTCAAAAATACATTCCCTTAAAGACGACCTTAAAGAAGAGATATATATGGCACTACTACTGGGGACGACTTCCTCCTCTTCCAAGGATGTATGTAAATTGTAGTATTCTCTCTATGGGTTGAAATAGGATCCTAGGGCATGGTTTGTCAAATTTCGCTCTACCTTCAAATCCGCTTAAACAAAACCCATTTGATTCCTCTCTATTTCATTGCATGCCATGAGTATTGCTATTCTTCTTGTCTATGTTGATGATATGTAAATCCTTCTTTAATTACCAATCTGCAGCAACATTTTCAAGCTTCGCTTTGTATAAAGGATTTAGGATTACTTACATATTTATTGGGTTTGGAAGTTTATATTGATTTAACATGTATCTATTTGAATCAACGAAAGTACATTCAGGATTTAATTACTTTGGTTGTTCTTCATAATATTACCTCTATGGATACTCCTCTAGGGATCAACTTGAAATATCGACGTGAAGAGGATGATCTTCCTTCCTACTTTACTCTCTATTGACAATTGGTGGGTAGTTTGAACTTCTTAACCATTACCCAGCCTGACATTTCCTTTGCTGTTCAACCAATAAATCAATTTATGTAGACTCCACGCCATCTAAATCTAGCTGTCGTTCGATGCATCGTTTGCTATCTTCATGGGACACTAGGTCATGGGTTATTCTTTCCCACTAGCTCTCCATTCTGACTTGTTGCTTACAGTGTTGCGGATTGGGCAACAATCCGGATAAATGACGTTTTGTCACCATGTGATGTTTGTGTCTTGGCTATTTTTTGATTTCTTGGAAGAGTAAGGAGGACTGTGTTTCCAAATCTTTCACAAAATTTGAATATTGCGAGATTTTGGCAGCTTGTTCTAAAGATTGTGTGTCTTCATGGACTTTTGAATGAACTTGGCTTTTCCCAAACTTGGAACTTATACATAAATCCCAGTCTGCCTTTATTCGTGGCAGGAGTATTGGGCATAATATATTGCTCGCACAACAGCTTCTTCATTGCTATCATCTGAATAGAGGTGTGCCATTAAGATTGACATTTAGAAGGCATATGACTTGGAACTAGGGGTTTGTCCTTAATTCCATGTGGGCTATGGGTTTTTTGGATCAAGTGGTTCTCTAGGTTAGCCGATGCATTTCCTCATCTCTTTCTTTGTCTCTTTGAGTGGGGAGTCGGTGGATTTTTTTACTAGGGGTAGGGGCCTTCGCAAGGCGATCCTCTCTCACCTTTTCTTTTTACCATCGTGATGGAAGCATTGCATATTATGATTGCTAGCATGTTGGAGCCGATAGGAAGTTTGGATACCATTGGAAGTGTGAGGCCGCGAGGGCCACAATGCTATCGTTCATAGATGATCTGTTACATCTCTTCAGAGTCAATTTGTATTAGGCTGGCATTATGAAGGAGTGTCTTTTGCTCTTTCCGGAGCTTTTTGGTATTCATCCCAATTTAGAGAAGGGTGATTTGTTTTGTTGTGGTTATAGGGATGGTATTGTTGCTGATAGTTCTTCTTGCCTTTGTCTTCATAGGGGTGCTCTCCCAGTTCGGTACTTAGGGGTTCCTCTTTTTTTAGCTAGATTGAAGATTGCGGATTGTAAGCCGATTATTGTTCGGATCAGGCATTGCATTGTGACTTGAAGTTGTAAGGCTTCCTTCGTAGGGAGGCTTAGCTTATTAGATCAATTTTATCTTCAATTCATAACTACTAGGCATCCGTTTTCATCATTCATGTGGGTATGCTTAAGCAAGTTGATGCTATTCTTCATAAGTTCTTGTGGTCGGGTTGTAAGGATGGTCTTGTGGTGGCTAAGGTTGCATGGGTTGACGTGTGTAAATCTGTGGAAGGGCAACTTGGCCTCTGCAATTTAAAGGCTTTCAACAAGGCTATTTTGGCCCAGCAATTGTGGAGGATCTTTTTGGCGCGGGGTGATTTTGTGTGGGTGGATTGGTTTCTTTTGTATAGATTGAAGGACAAATGTCTGGGGTCCTGCAAAATTCCTCACAATGCCCCGTGGAGCCTAAGGAAGATTCTGAGTCTTTGTGAGAATATTAGACTGTTCATTTCTTTCACTACTGGAAATGGCCACTCAGTTAAGCTTTGGAGCGATCTATGGCACCTGTTGGGGATTTTGAAGGAACATTGTCTTGATTTGTTTCTTTCTCTTGTTCATGTGATTATTAGAGATAATTCATGGTGTTGGCTGGATGAGTCTTCCCTCCTTGCCCTACCTATCATGCACCATATGCCGATCTATGAACCCAATAAGCTAGTTGAAGATAAAGTTGTTTGGACTCTGGTTAGATTTGGGTGTTCTCGTCTGTCTTGGCTTGGAGGATTTTTCAGCCATTTGGCCCTAAGATTTCTTGGTCCGGCCTTGTCTGGACAGCTCCTAGGATCCCTTTTTACCCTTTCATTCTGTGATTGGCTATTTGTGAGTGTCTTATCACAAGAGATCTTGTATTCGAATTTGTGATTGGTGGCTTGGCATGTGCTCTTTGTGGTAGTGGTATGGAATCCCATTAATACCTCTTCATTCAATGCTATTATTGGACTCTTTAGATCAGTGTTTGTTGTAGTACTGGAAGTTGCTGGCTGTAAGAGGAGTGGACTCATGGGATTTGGTGGGCTAGCATAAAGTGAAATGGGAACAATCCTGCAGGTTCTATATTTAGGACTGTCCTAGCTACACTTGTCTACTGCATTTGGCATTAAAGGAATACTATTACTTTCGAGGGGAAGGTGTGTAGTGATTAGGGGAGGGTGGCGGATATGGTTATTCATTGTGTGCGTGATAAAATCAGTATGATGGCCTTTCCTTGCTCCATCTAGTCATGGGCTATCATTCGGAGGCGGGGTTTGACTTGTTTGAGTCTTTCCCTTATGAGAGATGCAATGCACGGGATTAGATGATGGTGATTCATATGGTGCTCCCTTGGTTTTTGTTGTTTTGTGCCTTTTGCTTAGAGTCCTGGTCGGGCCGCTTTTGGTCTGTTGAGCATCATTTTTGTTTCTGTTTTTGGGTCTTGTATTGCCACCTGGTCTTGATATTTGTTGTGCTTGTACAAATTCAATTTATACAGCTTAGTTACTTACCAAAAAGGGGGGAAGAACAAAGGAGGAATAAGAATTTGGGTGGATGGTGTTAATAATTCTAACATTTGCATCTAGGAATAAGGTGTTAATATTTAAAGTTAATGTTCATTCCCCTATTTTCATAGATAGAACAGACAAATCTAATTTTTTCTATTTTGATTTTGCTATTTTCGAACTAGTAAGACATATGGGGGGGGGGTAAAATGTTTCTTTAGAAAGGAATAAGGTGCAGTTTTATAGACACCGAATTGAAATTTTATATATTCATAAACATACTCTCCGGAAATTAAAAATTATCCCCAAATTGGGGGGGGGGGGGATAAGTACTATGTAAGCAAGGGAATAAGGAGCACTTTTACAGACTAAGAGTCGTATTCCATATAGGAATCAAAATTTAAAATATTCATAAATATGATTAATCTCCCAAAAATAAAAAGATCCCAAAATTTATTACACTTCTTAACTAAGCTGCTCAATATACACTATGAGATATTTGAACCTACAATGGTCATTAGGAATGAAACGATCTAAAATATTTCAAATCTTCAGAGCTTTAGGTATGCCTGCTCTCCATCAGACATGATCTTCTGTGTAGTACTTGTTCAATTGAATACAAAGTAACACCACATACAACGCAGAGGAATGATACTCATCTGAATAGTTCTGACTGGGATGAATACAAAGTATTCAAGCATAAAACATTTGTAAATGCTGATGATTGGACATTCCTTGGTGTACTTTATCATGATATCATAATCATCTGCGTGTTATTTTATATATTAATTAAGGACTACCACCATGGTTGTATTATTTTGGTCAATACCGGTTAAGTCTTGGATGCTGCCACTCCTTGTGCAGGCACTTCTGGATTTTGAAAAGTACAAAAGGCAAATTGGTGAGCTTGAATTTCCCAGTGTGCCTCTATCTGAGCCTACATCTGTTGAGAATGAGGTAGAGGTTCATTTCAGTTATTAAGAGTTAAGTGTGGGGCTATATGTTTCTTTCTAGAAATTGATCAATAATGATATGTCCACACAGATGTTCTATTATGTGGAACAGGTTTTGATTGCTTTAATTGTATTATAATTTATCGAAGTATGTGCCAATTGTGGAGTGCGATTTGTATTTCTGTAAAGTGGGTGTATCCTGGGGTTGTAGTTTTAAACCAAGATTCCTAAAGTACAAGTCTAAAAGTAATTATATGTAGCATCTATGCATGGCTAAGATAGGAAAAGTAGGGGGCGTGAAAGGATGAATACAAAATATTTTTTTCTATTTAATTTTTTTTGGGTTTTATTAGTTTGGAGGAGTGCACTGTATGTTTTTTTCCAGTTTCTTTTTCATTTTTTTCTTTTGTTGGATTCGAAAGTGAGATTATTTCTGTATCCAAGTGATACGGGAGTGTCGTTTTTTGCAATATAATCCGTAGCTTCTAGCCAATATACATAAAGAAATAGACATAATTATGAATCATTGTCATGCTGATGGATATTTTGTTGGCTTTGGATGAGAGAGAGATCATGGAGTCTGATGCAAATATTTTTTGATATTATAATATATCTGCTGATGTTAAAAAAATTGGCTAATACACCTAATATTTTCCAATATGTCAGTTGATATAGGCCAATATTTGCTCCTAAGGTGACAAAAAATTGTGTTTGATACGAATGACCCAATATAATTGATACTCATGTTGATGCCAATCTTTTAATGCATAAGAGAAAAAGAATATAATGGGTAAGAGTCATTGATGAAAATATCAGTCTCGGTCATCATATTAGTGTTGGACCTATTGAAAGCAGAAATTTTCTGCGAATTATAATTTAACAGGAAAATATTGACTAATTATTTGGTATGTAGGCTTATAAGATGACATTGCGATTTTGTTTCGGTATTCAAAAATATTGGTTCGAGGGGCCCGAACCTATATCATAAAGTTTGCAAAATTAGTATATTTTTATATTGGAATAATTTTTTTTTGTCATTGAACATGTTTGGCTGTGCAATTCTTGGTGAATTGAGAGCTTTTTGGGGACTGAACATAATGCGTTCATTATATATTCCAATCTGTTGCTTTAATGGTCTTGGTGCTCCATTTTGTGCTGTGTCTTGTACAGATGCCATTCTGTTGGATTGTTTTCTCTAATAGAAATGTCACGGCCCAAGACATGATACACATAGATTCAGATTCCCAATAATGACACTGCACTACCTCTTTAATCAACATAATAATAGAATTGCAGTATACCACAACACAATTATGATTTTAATATATAATCATATACATCCCTTGAAAAAAAATAAATAACAAAATGTCTTTCACACAAACTTTATACAAAGAAAAAAACATGACTTCAAATCACTATATAGAAAGATCCTCCACTCATTATCATGGCCCTTAACAGAAGTCCTTCAACCTTACCTTCACCAATGGCAAATTCCAAGCCTATAAATCTCATATAAGAATGAATGCATGGATCAACTAATAGCTCATCCAGTATTGCCTTATGGGGTCATGGATGAACTAACAGCTCATCAAGTATTTCCATGATTTTGGGGTCAATTATGATATAAAAATGGTATGTCCAAACAAGCCTTCACACAAGTATGTAGATGGATATGTCACAACCTGTATCACAATCCGTAAATTCTCACATCAAATACAATGGTTCTGAAGTACCAAACTAAATTTCTCCAAAAGGAATATTTCCACAACATCAAGATTTCATATTATGAAAATCAAACATATAGAGAAGCATTAAACTTTTGCATTGGAAGCAATTCTATGAAGGAGATTTATGACAAAATTCAGAAATTTCAAAATGGAAGGAAGAAGGAAATGGTAGAACTCACTTGCCTAACAATAGAGTAAATTTTAAAGAGCCCTTGAAATTTTCTCACACCAAGCAATCCATCAGTTTGACTTCTCTTTCTCCCTTTTCTCCAAAAATCTGGATGGAATGAGTAGAGAAAGCACCTCAGTTACACAAAATACACCTCAAGCAGTTCAAGCACAATCCTTTGTGATGTGTCATCCTCAATTAGGTCCAACTTTAAGCCATGTAATCATCTGATTGGAAACCAAAAATGACATGAGGAAACTAAGAATAACAAGGTAACCCATTAATAAAATGTCTAGTGGTTGCTCAAGCCAAAAGTCTCCCGCAACGTGAAACATTCTGGAACCAATTCTTGCACAATAAACTAGAAAAACATTCTGGAACCAAATTGCTCAAGCGAATACCTTGCCAATTTTTCTAGACCACATCACGAGCTCCCCATCCTCTAATGTGGCGCATTTTTGAACTTATTTGCTCAAGCCAAAACTTGTGTGGTAAATATGTGAAACACCATGGACAAATTTGGTTCAAGCAAGACTCAAACGAACCTCAAATGAAAATGTTCTGGACCAATTTGGCTCAAACAAAACTCAAGTGAATCTCAAGCAAATGTGCCCGTGCTTAAATCAGGCTAACATCAAGTCAATGACAATATAAAAAAGGTATGCCCAAATAAGCCTTCACACAAGTATATAGATGGACATGTCTCAACCTATATTATAATCTGTCAATTCTCATGTCAAATACAATGGATCCAAAGTACAAAACAGAATCTCTACAGAAGGAATATTTCCACAACATCAACAAACAAGATTTGATATTATGAAAATTAAACATATAGAGAAGCATTAACCTTATGCATAGGCAGCAATTCCATGAAGATGATTTTTGGCAAAATTTAGAAAATTCAAAATAGGAGAAGGAAATTGTAAAATTCACTTGCCTAATAAGAGAGTAATTTTTAAAGAACCCTTGAAATTTTCTCACACACAGCACTACATTAGATAAACTTCTTTTTCTCCCTTTCCTCTCCAAAAATCTGAATGAAGCGAGTGTAGAAAGCACCTTAGTTACACAAAATACACCACATGCATTTCAAGCATGCACTTAAAACCTTCTCATATTTGTGACGTGACAACCTCAATTAGGTTCAACTTGTAAGCCATGTAATCACCTATTTGGCTGCCAAAAATGACACAACGAAACTAGAGTAACAAAGTAGCCCACAAATAAAATGTCTACAGGTCGCTGTGTTTTTTCCATCATCTTGTATGACCACACATCCCTCTCAATCTCCTAATCTCCATGTTGTCATTTTTAGCACAAGTTGGTATTTAACAGCCAACATTCTCGTGGATACAACATGGATTGCTTAATAGTTACCTTATAGGGTTTTCTTTTAAGTTTGAGAAATATTCTTCAATCACACAGGCTCCCACAACACTTCACTTCGTTCAAGCTGTTTTAATCCGATGAATTATATTATCATCGATCATCATCTCTTTAAAGCCATTCGTCTAAGATATTTGATATAATTCTTTTTTTGGCAAGCTTTCTATTCCTGTCCTTATCTCCTCCTCATCTACTTCTCTGTTTCTACTAAACTTAAATTTTATGGTATTTTTTCAAGTTATTCTAAACCTATAGCATCCAAAATCTCTCTCTAAACTTCCAACTTAGTATTATGGTTTTGCCTTGTTCATCAACCAAACATGTCATTTGTAAAAAGTATGTATCAGGGTACATTATCCTGATTATATATTTTCAATCCTTTCATATCCAATGCAAAAAATAGATATAGGTTTAAAGCAAATTCCTAATGTAAACCAATAAAAGTTGGAAAATCCTCAGTCTCCCATACTTGTGTCCTACACAAGTCATTGGTTTACTAGACATATCTTTTATAACTGGATATGTTATATGGAAGCTCCTTTTTTTCTCTGGAACTATAGAACTGCTGTTGAGACTGTGTCATGTGTATTTTTTTAAACTTAGTAGCTTCCATCAGGCGCCTTATCAAAGATAGAGCTTCCAAGAGTGGAACTGCCTGACATGAATCAAAATTAGCTCTTTGACATGCTCATACTTTCCCATAATTTTATCTCATGGTGCATCAAATTAGTATCCTTGTAGTTGGCATGATTTTTTCTATCCCTTCTGTACTTATAAATGGGTACTCTTGTGCTCTCTCCTCTAATCCAGCTTCTTTTTGCTACTTAGGATTTTGTTAAACAATCTAGTCAACTAAGAAATTTCTTCTCCCCCATACCTTTCTAAGTTTCTCTTGGACACCAGCTGTTCCAATGTCGTCACAATCTTCATAATCTTCAATGCTTCTTTAACACCCTCTTTTCCATTAAGCCTTGATGAGATTGGCTTGAATTCACTAAGTCATTGACCTTCATAAGCTCTATGATCTTCGTCCTACCTCTATTAAAGGTTGTGGAATTAGCTCTATTTTTCTTTGGTATTTTCATATGCAATATGTTCTTGGTCGTCACCATTTTCTATGCACGTCACTTGGTTTATGTCTTTTATTCTCTTATCACTTGCATTTAGCTAGAGTAGAACCTGTTTTCTCCCCTCATTTATGCAAGTCAATTATAAAAGTCCATATATGGCATAGACTACACATTCACTGGTTTCTTTATATCATCTCAAAATAAACTAAGGTCCAAACAAAAGAGTGCACCAGCAAATGGTATTAGTTGCTAGCATATTGTTCTATTTTGACTTGAAGGTTGTGGATTCAAATTATGGGCCTCATGAAGCCGCTGTCATTTCTTTCCTCTTCTATGATAAGTTAATGAGAAAATATATTAATGATGTGAGAGGGTATCACCAATTACAGAAAAATGGTGGGAAGCCTAGGAAAATGGCAATGCCTGCACCAATAAAACATGGCATATATGAGGATCATCACAACTGCCTATGAGAATCCTATAAACAATTGTTGAAAAACATGTATGGCTTGACCGTTCAAAATGTAAGATCTCCATCAATACAAAGTTTACAATAATAATCTATGTGCTACTTGAGTCGATCAGTCCTTCCTTTCAAAGGTCCTGTTGTTTAATTGTATCCACTTGCACCACCATAGCTTTAATTTTATCAAGCAAATGCTTTTCTATTTCCTTCTTTTTCTTTGCATAAATTGCATCTACTAGATATGTGGCCTATTTTAATGACCTTCCTATTTATATTTGGTGTATCAATGATCTAATGATTTGTTATTGACTTCCCCTCCTACTGTAGTATATCCTTCCCCCCCTCTCTCCTGAGCTTCCTTAATTTCGTTTCCAGGTAAGTGGCTACCAAAATGCAGGATCAGGAAGGGCAAGGAGGGATGCTGCAGCACGTGCAATGCAAGGATGGCATGTTCAACGTCTTATTGGGTTTGGAGAAGTTGGTGAGCCAATCATCAAGGTGCTTAAAAAATTAGTAAATCATCATTCTTGTCATACTCATTGGGCTTGTAGCTGTTAAATTTCTTGATATGATACCTGAAATTTTTTCATCCATAAATCTCTGTACTTTGTCAGGACAAGAACCTTAGTGCTGCACAAAAGAGGGAAAAACATCTCAAGAGCATTGGTATGCTGCTGCACAATTTTCATACTTTTCTGCTTTTGCTAACCAAAATTTGGTTTGATTGCCTCAAATCCAGGTGTAACTAAACAAAAGAAACCAAGCAACCTGGATCCTGCAGAAAGTAATTTGCTTACTGAATCAAACAAACAGTTGAGAACTCTGATGACCTTCTCTGACCTTTCCTTTTTCCTTCCTGAGACATCAGTTTCTCTAAGTTCAAATGTTTACTCTTAATCTTTAATAAGCCAAATGTGATGATTTTTATGAGGATAGTCTTCTTTTGCTTGGTATTGTGATGCACACATGTGGCTAGTAATGATTGAGCCCAGAAGATTGATAATATTTTCAGACAAACCTTTTGGGTAGCCTTGTCATTTTAAGGGGTCTTTGGTGCCATTGGTAGACAAATCATAGTGTTTGGTCCAGAGTATGGATTGATTGGCCTCAATGGAAGTTTCTTTGATTAATCCCTCCGGCCAAGATAATGTGGTTGACCACACATTTAATTGATTAAATACATGCTTGCACGTACATACAAGTATACATAGATTGGCTTAATTACATATACACAAATGAGTTAAAACAAATTGATTTAAAAGTTAATTTTTTATATCAGATCAAACTGAGTCTTTTTCCACTAAGTGAGGTGGACTACGTGAATTTCTTCTCTACTTAGTTCTGTTACGAGTGGTGACCTCTACTGTGTCCAAGTTTGCATGATTATGCTTGACAGTTTCCTTATATGCTTGGAAGTTTGAGAGGATCCATGGAAATATCTGCCTTTTCCAGTGCACACCTTAGTGATAATCCATAACCAATGTTCTCTCCGTGAAGGTAATTTTCCAACTGTCTAGATTAACCTTAAAATGCTGAGCTTGAACCTGATTCATCATTTGAGTGGCTTAATGAGATGGGGTTGGCGAAGAAGTCTGCTTGATGAAAAGGTATTCGCAGAAGAAAAGGCAAATGTTGTGGTGCTGTGTCTTGAGGGGTGTGCCAATCTTTTTAGAGTGAAATGGTTTCACAATGTCATCTCTGAGGATGAGAACAGGTGTTTAACTGGCTAGTCATGTATTTCATGTTGTTCCTCAATGCTGTAATGGTTGAGGATACACTTCCCAGAGTGTGTTTTGAACACTTTTCAGAGTTTGTTTTGAAAACATAGTCCTCCCGTTCAGTTCATACATTAGTTAAGATCTCCATATTGAAAAGGGAAGTGAGTTTGGAGAGACATATGTTGGCTGATCTGAGTTCTCCAATGAAAGTTTCATCCACTGATTTTGTTTCTCATGGAGAATCCTTGAACCCAATTCCTAGCAGTAGATCACTGCCTTAGCCCTACCTTTGTTTTTAGTATGGGCAAAGTTTTGCACAGATTATTTCTTGCTCTTCTGCCTCAAGAGTGCCTACTCTATATCCTTCAATTCTATCATCCATTCATCACTGATTATTGAGATTGGAAAATTAAGATCCTTCCAATTGCTACTATTTTATTTGAGGATGTTTTATGAAGATTTTATTATTTTATGACATTTTCTATCATATTCCTAATAAACTTTAGGCCTAGGTGTATCTATATTTTAGTTTCCTAAAAATACATTAGCTTCATAGTATAAAATTTAGAATTTGTTCTAGTCTAAGATTTTATTATTTTATGAAATATTGAAATAATGAAGTGTGTATATTTTGAGTAGTTTGTTCCCCATTAGTTAGGCTGAGGTTAATCCTTAGCATAACGGTAAAGTTGCTATATTGTGAAATGGAAATCACATGTTGAAACCACAAAAAATGTCAATGCAATATGATCCTAAGCCTATGCATATTTGACCCTCCCAAACTCCATGTAGGAGCCACATGCAATGCCCCTTCCCCATCAGTTAGATTACACATCCATATTAATATCCTTGTTTCCACTATACCGTCTAATATACATCTTAGATTAGTGAAAAAAGAAAACAAATAGGGCACTTTAGCATTTTGTTCCATATGTATAGCTGGTCTTGGAACCATCCCTGTAAATGTCATAAATCTATCCTACCCCTAGAAAAGCCAGCTGTTTCTTACAGCAACATTTATCAAGGGTTGTGGAAGTCTGATGTTGAGAAATCTTGTAGCTAGAACTGCATCTTCTTCCCTCATGTTTCTTGTGCACAAGATAGTGTGTGTTTGAATTTTACGATGAAAATTTTCAAAATTTCTTATCTTCTTAATTGCTAGATTGTTCACAACAGTTCTTGATGATGGGTCCCCGGCTGACTGGGTGAAGATAAGTGTTCAAGAAAGCGTGAGTTTTCTTGGAGCATTCTTCTCTAATTGTTATATGATGCATAATTCATTTTGCTGACTTTTCTTTTCTTGTAGAAAGATTGTTTTGAGGTTTATGCTCTGGTTCCTGGGCTTCTACGTGAAGAGGTATTACCAATATTCCATTTGAAGTTGCATCTATATGCTTTACTGGTTAGTTTACATCTATTTCTTCATATATCTTGTGCATGTGTACATGCCCTCATATGCGCATAACCTTGTTCAAGCTTGCTTGTGCAAGTGATTGTCCTCGTCTGTTTGTGTCATTAGGCAAGGTATTCTGTTGGCGTATGTGTAATGCATCTTTCATGGATTTGAAGTTCTTATCAGTAGCATCACGCCTTGGGTATTCATGGGGTTTTATGTAGGCTCATTGTTTTACTGGATCAATCTGATTCTAGTGGACCCTTTTTGTTCCTGCCCCTTTTTCTATCTTCTCTCATGTCTCTTCTCTCTTTACCTATGGTCCTGCTCGTTTAACTTCTTCCATCTTGCATGGCTGTCTAAAATTATCATCTGTGATAAACTGTAATGGGTAAAATTTCAGTGTGACATCATTAAACATACGTGTCTCTAACTGGGTCATAGATCTTTGGTTTAGTGATCTTGGGTGACTGCCTAGTTAACTAATAGACCCGATTGCTTCTTCTAGTTAATCAAAATAGATTATCAGCTAAGTCATCAGTGACAGTTTTGTTTGTGCCTGCCCTAGTATTGGTCCATGACAAGAACATGTGAGTTGGAAAAAAACAAAAAGAAAAAAAAAATAATATGGCGAATGAGAAATTACAGGAAGAAAATCCAAAATGAAAACCCTAGGAAGAAAAAAAAGAGAGTGCCACAAGAGGCAGAACTGAAGTCTGATAGTGTCTGAGAGAAATGGATGAAGGATGAGAGCTTAGAAAAGCATCATAGCCAAACACTTGGGAAGACCTCCGTTATCAGATGGGAGGGTAGCAGATCAAAATAAGTAGTGTCTAGCTCACATTGCTAGTATGACCTGGAGAAGGCACATGTGGAGCTCAGAGGTAAGTCATCACAGCCGCACAAGTGGGACAATCATCACTGTCAGTTGGAAAGATGGTGGAACACAGGTGGGGCAATCAACTCCATGTCATGGTCATCATCATGTGAGAAGGACTTGGCACCCAGTGAAGTCATCGAACAAGCAGGAACCCGTATGTCAGCCATGTGAGGAGATAGATGTAACCACGTCTCAGCTAGCTGGTGCAACCAATTATATTCTATCTGCTTCTCTTTCCTTTTATTTTGCTGCAATTACATGTTTTCAGTCAATAGAACAGGTTAGCAAAACTGGAAATATATTCCTAAATAATTGTATAAATAGAGGGATGTGATAGGTAGAGGTAGAAAAGGGAATTATCTAGTTGAGTAGAATTTTCTCTTGGAGACCTTTTCTCTTCTTGAATTGGAAACTCTATCATTCTTTCCATTTTTTAGAAACCTTTCCCTTACCATTCTCGGCTCTCTCTTTACTAAGGAGAAGCCAAGACATTCCAAAGAAAATTTGAATCTAACAAATTGGTATCAAAGACAAATAATGGCTAAGGACCTTGCATGATTCAGATAATTGAGACAGTAGCAGTTGAAAGCCAATGCCTCGATAATTTCAAGCTAAAAAATAACTGCTGAATGGAGCAGCTCAAGCTAAGTATCACTTGATTAACTGAATAGATGTGACATTTATTCAATTTATACCAAACAATGCTGGCAACACCTCTAGCATCGCTACCCCATGCTGAAAATCCCGCACTAAGGGGAGCGAGAGGATCAACATGGGATCAGTGCCCACCGGAATGTAAAAATCGATATCCCACGATTTGAAGGAGAGAAGCCCAACAAATGGATCTATAAAGCTAATCAGTTTTTGGACTCCACCAGACTCTTGCTAGCCAAGGTTATTATTAGTCTTCTTTTACATGGAGGGAGAGGCTCAGATATGGTTCCATGGAGCTGAGTTGGCTAGGTAATTTATGGATTGGGAAACTTTCTCCTGGGTGTTACAAACCTGATTCAGTAGCTTGGCCTATGATGATCCAATGGAGTTGCTACAGAAGCTTGGACAATTTAGAAATGTGGTTGAATACATGGCACAATTGGAATCAATTACTAACGAATTGGCTGACGTTCTGGTTTAAGCAAGGTTAAGTTGTTTCTTGAGAGGGTTGAAGAATGAAATCCGTTACCCTGTTAAACTCCTAAAGCTGATGAGCCTACACCAAGCCTTCAGGATGGCCTGCATCCAAGAATAATTTTTTATGAGTGGAAAAAAGTCCAATAGGGGTCAGAATCCCTCTTTCAGAGGGCTTAGTCGTTATCATTCCCCTTTCGAGGCAACAAGTTCAAGTAGAACTGCTACCAAACTGGACATGGCAGTCCATCGGATCACCCCTGCACTTATGGAAAAAGGAGAGATTGTAGTTTGTGTTACATGTGTAATGAAAAATGGAACCCAAGGCATAAATTCTCCGACCCATGAATTTTTGTTGTGGGGTTAGTGGAACTGGAGGAACCAAGCTTTGGGCCGTGACTTGAAGATTTCATTCCTCAAGAAGCTTATGTCATTGATGATCAATTAGTCTAGATCTCCTTGCATAGTATGACGGGAACCCCCAATTATACAACCATGCGAGTGATATCGAAGATTAATGGGATGTCAGGGGGAATCTTAATTGATGCAGGAAGTACTTATAGCTTTCTCAATGCAAGCTTAATTAAAAGGGCCAGATGGAAAGATCCACGCTGACCCAAATCCGGGTCCAAATAGCTATTGGAGAGATTGTACAAGGGGAGGGATTTTGTTCGAAGGTAATGTTAGAGGTGTATGACAACCAGTTCAAGGCAAGCTTCCTAATCTAGGCCTTGGGGGGCTATGACGCAATTTTGTGATTATAATGGTTATCAACATTAACCCTATTACATGGAACTTTGGTTACTCTTCAAATGGAATTCGAGTACAAAAATCAGATTGTGTGCTTGCAAGGTCTGAGGACAGTTGAGGACACCGTGCATGAAGGATGTGCGTGGCAACGAATTCCAGCAAGTGAAAACAAGGGAGTGGTGCTAAAATTTCTAGACATTTCTAATTTGATGGAGGGTACAGACTTGAATGGGAAGGTAAAAAAAATTACCACATCCTTTTGAACAAGTTTTAAGGAGGACTGTCCCTGAACAGGGGGCATGAGTATTAGGTAGTGCTCCTGGCTGACTTGAAGTTGATGAGTGCCTGTCCTTATCGCTACCCATACTACTGAAGAGAGAAATTCAGAGGTTGGTAAAGGGGCTGCTGGAAGCAGGGTTGATATGCTCCAGTTGGAGTGCTTACTTGTCACTAGTTTTGTTGTTGCAGAAGGCCGATGAGAGTTGGAATATGTGTGTTGATTATGGGCATTAAATAGTGAAACTATTAATGATAAGTACCCGGTCCTTGTCATTGACGAACTATTAGATTAATTATATGAAGCCACTATTTTTTCCAAAGTTGATATGAGTTAAGGATACCATTAGATTAGGATGAAGGAATCAGGCATTCCCAAGACCGCATTCCAAATGCATGAGGGGCATTACGAATTCTTAGCTATGTCCTTCGGTTTGACTAATGCCCCAGCCACGTTTCAAAGGTTAAGAAATGTGATTTTTTGGCTTTTTCTTCAAAATATATATTCGTATTTTTTGATAATATCTTTATTTTCTATCCAGTTGAGGAAGCTCACAAATTTCATTTCTAGAAGGCCTTATAGACTTTGGAAGCCCATTGGCATTATGCCAAAATGAGCAAGTGCAAATTCTTTTGTTAGGAAATTGATTACTTGGGGCATTTGATATCAAAGGAAGCCGTAAAGATACATCCCTCTAAAGTTTTGGCTATGTTGGAGTGGAACTCACCAATGACTATTAATTCCTTGAGAGGGGGGGGTATGATTCATCAGATATTTTTCGAAATTTATTTAGAACTATGGATTGATTGCTGTACCCCTCATGGCCCTTCTTAAAAAAATGCAGTTCAATGGTCTAATGAGGCTGAGAGAGCGTTCCATAGGCTCAAAACTACAATGACCCAACCCCTGGTGTTAACCTTACTTAAATTTGCCAAAAAATTTGTGGTTGAATGACTCTTTGGGATAGGCATCGGGCAGTCTTAATGTAGGAGCAACGATCCATTGCATGTTTTAGTCATGCTCTAAGGGAAGGACTCTACGTTTTTCGACTTATGAAAAAGAGCTTTTGGCCTTGGTCATGAAGATTAAGAAGTGGTGGCCATACTTATTGGAGTAGGGCATTCATGGAGACTAAGAAGTGGTGGCCATACTTATTGGAGTAGGGCATTCACAGTATAAACTAAGCTGTAAAGCCTTAAGTTCTTTTTGGAACAAAGGGTAGGGACCCTGTCGTAATAGAAATGGGTTATTAAACTGTTAGGTTGTGATTTTGTTATTGAATACAAAAGGTACGTGAACACAAGATTGCCAATGCACTATCCTGAAAAGAAGAAGAATCTACACTCATGATGGTATCCTACCCCCACTGAAGCTGGATAAAGGAGCTTAAGGCCTTGTATAAGACAAATCCAGACATTCAAGATCTCATCCTACATCTTCATAGGGGATTGTTGGAAATAACAATTATGAATTGAAAAACTGGCTACTTTTCAAAAAGTGGTGGATTTTTCTCAAGAAAAATCAAGAAATTAAACGGCAAATTTTGCATTGGGTTCATGCCAGTCCCACTAGGTGGTGTTCTTTCTATCACAAAACCCTAATTGTGTAAGGCCAATTTTCTTTGGAAGGGAATGTGAATTGACATCAATTAGTTTGCTAAGGAATGTCAAATTTGCTAGACAACTAAAGTTGAACCACAAAAATCTTATGGACTCCTCCAACCATGACCTATATCCAAAGTCGTTGGTCCCACGTGTCCATAAATTTCATAGAAGGTCTTCCATCCTCCCAACACTACAATAGTATTTTAGTGGTAGCGGACTAGTTGACTAAATATAATATTTCGTACCCCCCACTCATCCATACACAATCACCAAGATTGCCCAAATTTTCTTCAATCGCGTTGTGAAATCACATGGCTCCCCTAGAATGATAGTCAATGACAAAGATGCGATTTTTATTCGTTCGTTTTGGAAGGAATTTTTCAAATTATAAGGAACCAAATTGCAGTACAGTTGAGCTTACCATCCTAAATCGAATGGATAGATAGAAATTGTAAACAAAAGTCTGAAATAATACTTAAGATGCTACGTTGGCGACCTAAAACTTTGTTGAAATGACTCGCTATGGCCAAGTCGTAGTATAACAAAGTCAACATTCTTTTATTGTGATAACACCCCTTGTGGCAATATATGGGATTCCATCGCCCAAATTGGCCACATTTGTCAAGGGAACGATAGCTAATGAGGTTGTGGAAGAACGAGGGACCAGATTCTTTCTGTAATGAAGGACAATTTACAAAAGGCCCAACTTGCATGGAAGCCCAGTATGACAAGCACAGAAGGGAGAGAGAATTCAAGATCGACAGCTTTGTCTACCTTTTCCTATAATCATACCGTTAAAAGTCAGTTTTATTTCGAAAGAATTTAAAGCTTGCACCTAGGTGTTTCGGTTCTTACGAAATCATCAAAAGAATAGGGAATGTGGCTTACCGGTTGGTTCTTCCAACATTTGCAAAAATCCATCAAGTATTTCTTGTGTCGGCTCTAAAGAAATAAATAGGAGCCAGATCTCAATTGATGCCCTCTCTACTACCTGTGGATAGGGCAGTGAGGTCTTGCTAGAGCCAGAAAAGGTTGTGGGAAGAAGAGCATGGAAGTTTGGGAAAGGGTTGAAAAGGTGCTTGTAAAGTTGAAGAGAACAACCAAGGAAAACAATACTTGGAAGCTGCTACATTATCTCAAGTTAAGGTACGGTCACCTTGAGGGCAAGGTGCTCTAAAGGTGAGGACTTTGTGAGCTGCAAAAAAAAAAAAAAAAAAAAAGTAATACGATGAATAAGAAATTACTGGAGGAAAATCCAGTATGAAAACCCTAGGAAGAAAATGGAGAGGGTGCCGCAAGAGGAAGAACTATAGTCTGATAGTGTTTGAGGGAAACAGATGATGGATGAGGGCTCAGATCAAAAGCATCACAGCTGCACACTTCGGAAGACCTCCACCATTAGATGGGAGGGTAGCAGACCAAAATAGGTGGCGTTCAGTCACATCTCCAGCTTCACGTGAAGAAGGTGCAGATGGAGCTCAGAGGTAAGTCATCGCAGCTGCATAAGTGGGACAATCTCCACCGTTGAATGGAATGGTGGTGGATCAAGGTAAATAGAGGACAGCTGATTTGGTGTCGTGCTCGTCATCATGTGGGAAGGACACGGCACCCAGCCAAGTCATCAAACAAGTAGGACCCCATATGCAAGCCACATGAGGAGATAGTTGTAACCACCTCTCAGCAAGCTGGTGCAACCAATTATATTTCATTTGCTTCTCTTTCTTTTTATTTTTCTGTAATTACCTGCTTTCAGTTAATAGAATAGGTTAGCAAAATTGGGAATATATTCCTATAATTAATTGAATAAATAGAGGGACGTAACAGGTAGAG
The DNA here is from genome assembly GCA_025585075.1 of Nepenthes mirabilis. NCBI lineage: Eukaryota > Viridiplantae > Streptophyta > Magnoliopsida > Caryophyllales > Nepenthaceae > Nepenthes > Nepenthes mirabilis. The sequence continues at coordinate 25,061 of JAODPA010075490.1, forward strand.
GAAGAAAAAGGAAATACCCAGCTGTTTAGAATTTTCTTTTGGAGATTTTTTCCCTTTTTGAATTGGAAACTCTCTCTTTCTTTCCATTTTCTGAAACCTTTCCCTTACCATTACTACCTTTTCCCTTCTCAAATTGGGAACTCTATTCTTCTTTCCATTTTGTTAAACCTTTCCCTCACCATTCTCAGCTCTCTCTTTGCTGTGGAGAAGCCAGGACAGCCCAAAGAAAATTTGATTCTTAAAGAACAATACAGTAAAAAAGGAAACTAATCTAGTTAAAATAAGAATAGCGCATGATTTATAACCAAGAGGCAGATCCTTAGGGTAACTGTGGTGAAGAGTATGGACTATGGGGATGTTCTGTCGATTCTCAAATCATCTTTTCACGTATCTTAGACTCTTCCATGCAAGAGTCTCTGTGCCGAAAGTTTCCAATCTATTCTGACTCTCATGAACTATCTTCTTTAGATGTTTTGATCTAGGATAGTGCTGGAGCCCCTGCATGCGCTACTCTTGGAGAAGACAGAGTATTGATATGGTATTTAGTCTCAGATTGCAAGAAATTCAGAATTTCTATGGGTTTAGCTTGAGCAAAATAAAAAATCATATATAATACTTTACAATAAATTTGCAATAAAAATATATGTTTCTTGTTTCACAATTGAAGTATCGTTATATCATATTCCTAATGTTTTGACAGATTCTATTTGTTTATAAAATAACTCAATAATATATGCATTTGTGCCATCCATATACTCCCTGCATTTATTAGCAATTTCCAGATCACTAAATATTAAATCAAATATCATAGATATTTAATCTTACTTTATCAAAAACACAATTCCTTATCTCATGCAACTATGGCAATTTCTTGATTTTATTTTATAAGTCATTTAATTAGAATCTAACAAAACTTGAAAGAAAATTGAAGGGAACCCCTTTGTCAAAAGGTTCATGATAGTTGGACTACGGACCAAACCAAGTGCTTATAGAGTGGGTAATTTGGGGTACAGCTAATGTAATTACAAGCTATTGTTAACATATCATTTCGTTTTTGAAATAATTAATTTCAATTCCGTAAAAAATCAATGTCCGATTCAAATGCTTCCCAAAAGCATTTTAAAAATAGTTATGTATTCTTTTGTTGCACAACTTATTCATAATACTGAAATTTTGTTTGGCTCATTTTTTGAGAAGCTGATTTCTTATCTCTAATTTCATATTGGTAAAAAATACAAAAATATAAGTAAATGATTTATGTAGCTATTTCCTAAAAGATTTATTAATTGACTGCTAAAAATTTAAGAAGTTGAGGTCTGAGAATGATAAAGCAAACATAAAACAAGTGAAATCTGTGATTGTTGGTGGCCCTGCTCCTTGAGAATCACTGGCTGCAGCTGCACTACCCCTTTACTTCATCTTTGCTGGAGCAATCCCTTCTTTGATTGCTAGTAACTTCTCCTTCACAATCAATGTCTTCGTTCATTGCTTCTCTCTCTTGAGCTGATGACCAACAAATGAAAATTGCAGTCACATGACCCATTTTGAATTTCTGTTTTTGGATCTATTTTCTTGAAAAATTGAAAATTCGCCTAATGTGCCGGGCATGCCCAGATCAACAGAAAAGAAAAAGGAATCCTCAACTAATATGTGTTGGACACCGATACATGTAGGTGCCTTACGGGTGTCGGACACTAATATGTTTACTTGAATGAAGTATTGTTGCTTTTTAGGATACAAGAAAAGCTTTGTGGTTGGGAGTTTTCCTACTTCTTCCTGCATTGAACTGCCTTCTGAAATTGAAAACAAGGTTATAATAGGTTGTATTATAAAATCTTCAATATAAGCTCATGTTGGGTACAGAATATGAATTGATGAAATTGGGAATGCCATTGTGAGTCCTGCTGATGCTTAATGCCCGTAAGCCACTTTTTAAACACATCTACAACTGGAGCATGATCGAAGGTTTTATCTCATGAGGTAGAGGCCTGTTCTTGTGCCTTTCACTCATCAAAGACAATGTCATACAATACTTCTATTTCCTGCGTTTTATACTGCAATTTGGTAATGTTTGTGTATCTGATAAACTGGGAAGGGGTTTTCCATTGAAATCTCTACTGCCTGGTAGTTCACCTAACAATAATTTCCAAATTTACTAGTTGATTCCATTTTAGAATATTTTATTGACTCTTTTGCAAGTTAATCTATTGATCTATTGTGACCTGGAGGTAATTGGTTATTATAGAAAATAGTCTATCTGCAATATAAAAGTTAGATATGTATATTAGACCATCTGTGGAACCTGTAATTTCGAAAGTATTGTGCATTGATTAATCATTTGTTCTTTTGCAAGTCTTTGGAAAAAGGGGTATCACCCCTCATAAGTGCCACTACTTTATCAGTTGCTGAGTACATTACTAAGAGGGTTATCAAGCTTTCATGCGGCTCCCTCATTGCAGAGGTTGGGCTGGATATAGCCATTTTACTCCTGCATCGCAAAGATGTCTCTATTTGTGCCCCACATGTAAAATGTTGCAACCTTATTATTGGGTCCTCTATTTGTAATTTAAGAATACCACTCACTGGCCAACTTAATTACTAAATTACACACCTCTGTTTCAGAAAGTTCATATCTCACTATGTCCTAGCACTGATGAAATTTCAGTATATGTAGTGGCTGTGTTGGATGCAATTTTTTCTTTACCACTTCAAAACTGAGTTATACCTTAATAACAAATAACAACTGGCAAGTAACAAATCGACAAAAATAACACCAAATGATGTTAATTATAGCAATAACTCTACAAAACCAACAAATATCAATAAAAAAGTACAATTATATTAATATAAGTTGAAGTTAGGGAATTGTTACCTTGATAGGTTGGTCACCATGTTGATATTCATTATGTAGTGTATCCCTCATCTTTGTTGCCCCAATTGGACAATTGATCTTGATATTCTTCTTGCCTTTGACGTTATCATTAAAAAAAAACCTTTGTTGCCCCAATTGGACGATTGATCTTGATATCCTTCTTGCCTTTGATGTTATCATTGATAAAAAACCTGAATAAGCCATTATCAATCTCATTATTAGTGAAACTCATGGTACTCCTTGAATAGTCATAGGTAGATTTTGGTGATACAAAAAGGTGGTTGTGGTCCCATGCAATCAGGGTGCTCCATAATATTCTGGCGGTGCAGGATATTGATAGTACGAATTTCTATATCCAGAAGTTGGAAGATGTTAGAGTTGAGGGGAGTTCTGGTACTTGGAACTACCACTTGGAAACTTGGAAATCCTAAAACCCTCAAAACTATCATCTCTTGAGATGATGAATCTCTAACTCCTTGGGTGCATTTTTCTCTTCTTTCTGTAGGTTTGTTGTACATTAATATCTATCACATCATCTCATAGTATGGCACAAGAGTGGTCTCTAACATTAGGGGAGTGAGGATGACCTGTTGATTCAGAGCTATGAGCACATCATTAGTGTCATCATCATAACAATCCAATGAAATGGTATCATCCCATCATCGCCTCCACTGCTTTCATCATCATCACTATTAGATCTAAGATCTGAAGGAGTATTAGAGTTATCATCATTTTGCATTTCTTTTCAATGACTCGGCTTCCAGTTACTGCATTGACAGGATCACTCGTTTCAACTCCTTCAAACTCAGCAGTAAGGCTGTTTGAATTTTCTTAGCCATCTAGTAGCAGTCTCTCCCTTTCTTCCAATAATGAGTCCAAGGGATCAGCTTCCAAATATATAATTTAAGTTGATTGGATTAAATTGATTTCCTAATGCAACTTGGTATTTTATGATATTTCTTACTTCAGCCTTAAGTTATAGTGGACATAGACCAATTTAATTAATATCTCATTGTAGATTATTCCTTCTCTTTGTATGTATGAGGCTAGAAATACTCCAGTTTATCTTACTTCTGGATGAAGAAGTTGTTTGATTTAGAATTTAGATAACAGCTCTTTGAGGGTTGGGAGCAAAAGATTTGTATTGTATCCCCTATTTAGCTGCATAACCAATACCAAATTTATTAAATTTCAAATGATTATAACGTTCATCTTATTATTAAAAGACTTGTCATAACTCAATTCCCAATTACAATTTGATCCTAACTATCCTAATTGTCAGTTTTTCATCACCGTTCACCAAATTTAGCGCTTTAATGGGGGTTCTTGCATTCTAATCACCTTATTAATCCTTCTCCAAAAAAATCTTATAATAAAATTTCTGACCTCACTTGTTAGGCCATCTATAGCCTTCCAAAACCTCAGTGATTTCTAATTATCTGACTTGAATATGTTCCTCAATCCCTCTTTAAAGAGATATAGACTCCATAACAAGAAAGTTGATACAAAAATGTGTAATTGTACGGTATAGAAACTCTTGGACATTTGAGAACATCTTTGTAAAATCAATAAGCCATGTTAAGCTATGGATATAGCTTGCTATTTTCTTCTTTTTCTATTAACAAATTATCAACATTTTACTTCTTCCCAAGATCATTCAAAATAAAATCCAAGTAATGTGCTGCATAACTAGTCCAATAATGTTGCATCCTCTTCTGCATTAGGATGCCCAGCTATGCTAATTGTCCTCTTGTTATCTCAACAATTTGATCTGCTTCTCCACTCATCATCCATCTTGTCAATCAACTTAAAGTAGTAATCTTATATTTGTTGTGGATATTCCTGGCATCAGTGGACTTGTAGAAAACTATTCTCTGTGGCTATACACGAAACTTATTCATGTGTTTGTGTTTCACCTATCCATCCATCATACATAATGATAAAATTGCCATTCTAAAATAGGACAAAAACTATCCCCATTCCTTCAATTACCTATACTCATCATGCAAATGAACATTCATCAAGTAGGGCCTTCAATCTCCATTATACATTCTGTTACAATATTTAACGTAGGCTGATAAAATAGGTTATTTGCAGCAAAGTTCGGTGGAATTTTACTCTACCACACACACACACACACACACACATACACAAAGGACTAACAACCTGTTGTGACTTTTTCTTCAATCCCCTCCTTGAGGATTCCCTGATCTTTGGCAGTGTTGAGTTCTTACTCCAGTGCAAGATTGGGTCAACTCCTTCCAAATGAGCACGTGTTCTCTTGGGATTAATCTGTTATCTCTCACTGCCTGCTGCATGTGTCCTGCTCTTTGACAGTATAAGATCGAGACATCCTCAAGCTCGCCACTTTAAGTCACCTTCCCTCCATTACTGTTGCCACCTTCCTCAAAATGAGATGACTGTACGTTGAATTTGTCTCTCTTCCCATGCACTTTAGCTTCTGATACCCTCATCTTACTATCTCAAACTGAACATCCTCATCATCATTATCCCCTAAATTCACAATGTTATGTCCTAAGCTATCCATTTTATTGGGCCTGCTACCTAAAATATCCTCATGTGCGCCCCTCTGAACCCTCTTATTCTCTGTTCTTTGTTTCTTTTGCTTGTTCAAATGGGTGTACATGAATTGCCTTCTCCTGAAACTTGGGTAAATGGAGCAATATTTCCCCTAGCATGGACGAAATGTTATTTTAGCATGGTGATCTCTCTGCTAATAACGAATCTAGATATTTTAGCATTCTGCACCTCAATAAATGTTCCAACTTAGAGTTGTGGTGTTGCAAATTGTTGCATCTTGTGGTTCCAGCTAACATAAGCATTGCTGTTTGATGATTCAGGTCCGGGTTCAGTCAGATCCAGTTGGACGGCTCGTTATTACAGGCCAGCCTGAGCAGCTTGACAATCCTTGGGGTATCACCCCCTTTCGAAAGGTAATTTTATGACCTTTTTAAAGTCTGATGTTGAGGAACTTTTTGAGTATTTGTTCTCTATTATTGTCCACATTGATGTGATTGGATGGCTAGTACCCTTTCCCGCCTATTTTCTACATTCGTAGGTCCAACCTTTTAAGGGGACAGAATGTACTAACAATGTGCCGATGTTCAACAAGCAATGTCCTTGATAGGATGGATTGTTGAGCTTGATCTCCCAGTTTTTGAAAGAAATGCTCATGAACTTGTGTTATTTGTGCATCCATCTTTTAAAATGGTTGATCTTTGCTGGCATATGCCTGATAGGAAGACAGTATTCAGAGTCTGGGAGAAATGAATGGTGGAGGCAGAGTGCCTTTGCAGTGCTTTCTTTGGATCAAAGACAAGCTTTTTTGTATGACTTTTTGTGTTGTAAAATGCATTAAAGCATAGAGCTTAATATGTTGCACAACTTATGGAAGACTTGAATTCTCATATTACTTTGTTTTTCTCCCCATTTTTGGTCTTGTGTTCAGATTGTGAACTTGCCTGCAAGGATCAACCCGCTTCAAACTTCTGCCGTTGTGAGCCTGCATGGTAGACTCTTTGTGCGTGTTCCCTTGGAGCGATCTAGTAGCTAAACTGATTGGAGCCTTCTGTGAAGCATACAGTGACGTCAGTTGATTTCTGTTAGGAAGGGCAATTAGAGTTGATTGCCCGTAGAGTTTTAGCTGAACTTGATCCATTCTGTCAATATTGTGCATGCAAGCTTTATTCATTCCATGGGCTTTTTCCTGTCAACATTTTTAATGACATCACTGAGTATGCTCTAGGTTTAGCTGAATTAGCTCGAGTTTCGTTGCTGTTTGTTATTCCCCTGGCCTGTGTCCTTTAGGCTGCTGCTGTTCTGTTTAGTGTGCTTGTCCCATTTTCATTTATTTTGGTTCGTAGCAAGTATAATCCAGCAGAAAGCTGAAGTGGGATTGGAACAGTCCAGTCTGTTTGATGAGCTAAGCAAGTATACTTCGTCCATTTTTTTGTTACTAAAAAGCATTTGATTTTTTTCCGTAAATTTTTGGAGCACTTGCCTTTCGCTGTGGCGTGGACATTTCCCGTATGCTTCAAAAGTATGTACTGTCAGTATATTTTTTTCTTTTTTGAAAAAAAAAAAACGTACCTTCTCCATATTTTCACTCAATAATTTATATAAAAATTTCTTGGAGTAAATAAGTACTTTTATTCGGGACCTGATGGCTTTGTGCATCGTTTTGTAATCTTTGCACAGCTGCCAGAAAACTGATACGGCAACTCCAGTGTATAGTGACGCCAGTTTGGTCTAGAATTGGCCATGATGAGGTTTGCACGCATCAGTACGAAGAGCAACCAAAGGGTTCCATTTTCCTTTCTGAGTAAACCCCGTCTTCCTTCTGTTTTTTGTGTTGATTGTGGGGTATACAGTTATTCCTCTTGCTAACAGAGCCTCTCCTCAGTCGATTACCCCTCTCATCAATAAATAGCCTCACCAGTCAAATCTTAGTCGGCAAAGAACCGAAATAAAAATACTAGCTAGCATAATCAAGCAAAAGTGCAAAAAATAAGAGAGAGAGAGCGCAATTGAAGCTAGGTCGAACAAACAGTAGATATATAACAACCCTAGCATGTATACTTGCATCACGTTGTCCCAGCATGGATACTTGGATATCCCGATCAAAGATCCAAGCTGACTCAGCCCCACACATATAAACATGATAGAAGGAAAGGAAGAGAGCACTTCGTCGGCTGGGTAACAGAGAACATATCGTCTAATCCTCTAAAGCAAGCAAGCATGTTTGAAACATATGAATAGCAGTTGCCAACACAACGAAGGAGCCCACACGGCAGCATGTTCTATTTCTAGTCAAGGCTGGCATACACCCACACACAAAAAGAAAGAAAAAGATACATTTGGTAGGTGACAAATTTGGAACTTAAGCAAAGGGACCAACGCTGGTCTAGTCAACTTCCAGCATCCGCAGTTCAGTCAACCAACCAGAAGGCGCTAGGTGACCCCAAAAAGGGCGATGCAATACATTAAACTCTCACTTTTTAAAGGTTTGTGGAGGATGTTGGGACTTACTCCCATATGAATGTCCCGGTGGTTCGAGAATGAAGTTGGAGTACGAGAATTTTGTGTCCACAGAACTATGCACAGAATGACCGTAGATCGTGCACAGCCTTAGCAGAAGAAGTTCTAGACAAGCAACAAATTATGTATTCCATTCAATATGATGTTGACCGGCTGAAAATAATGAGATTTGCTAGTTGGAGAACAGATATCCAGTCAACGTGGGTGTTGACCAGCCAAAAGAAGAAGACGGTCAACGGGCGTTGACAGGCTGTAAATAGACATGCTGGGCGACTGCCCTCCGCAACTGGTGCACAGTTGACCTGCCTTGTTTGACAATTGGATGACGTGATCCCTGGAAAGACGGCAGGTAAATCTGTAGGACATACATGCGTCGCCTGCTGCTTGACAGGGCGTGCGTTTGTTGCTACAGACTTTGGAGGTCGTGCACCAACCATTTTGCAGCCTGGATGGTTGGTGGTTCCTTGTACATTGATATATATATATATATATATATATATTGTTTGTACTTAGAACATAAGTGAGAGAAGCAGCATGTGTGTAAGTGCATTACATGAGATAGAAGAAAGAAAGAGTGAAGAAAAGATAGTAGTAAGTGTAAACACAAGTGTGTTATTTGTGCTCTATTCTTCATTTTCGCTTTAAGGGTTTGTGTTGTCGTATGGTTTATATAACCAAATCTCATATAATGGATTTATTAGTAGACTAAGTATCCCGTAATTTTTTTTTATTTAGAAGAATTTTTCACGTAAAATATTTGGTGTTTATTTTTCTTATTCTATTTTATTTCACTGTTTGTGTGTGTGTGACCCAATCACTTTGTTATCTGGCTGCTTATCCTATTCCAACAAGTGGTATCAGAGATAAATTCTTTGGCTTGTGACTTCGTTGAACACTGTTGATAGAAGTTGAAAGCAAGATGATTTGCCTGAATGACACCAACTACGACACCTGACATAGCAAGATGTCCGACTTGTTGTATGTCAAATCTGTGCAACTTTCGGTGTTCGTCATTCAAAAGCCCGAGGCGAAATCGGAAGAGGAATGGACGCTAGAAAATATGCAGGTGTGCAGCTACATATGGCGATTTGTAGACGATAATGTGTATAATCACATTAGAAGCGAAACAAATGCCAAGGCATTGTGGAAAAAATTAGAGAAGCTCTATGCCTCCAAAACTAGCAACAACAAAATTTATCACCTAATGAAATTAATGCAGATTCGTTACAAGGATGGCTCGCCCATTACGAATCATCTGAACGAATTTCAGGGATGTGTAAATCGGCTGAGTTGAGTATCAATTTCGAGGATGAAGTATTTGGTCTATGGCTCCTGGCAACCCTACTAGACTCATGGGAGGGGATGAGAATCACTATTATCAACATAGCTCCAAATGGTATTGTGACACTAGAGATGGCCAAAGGAGCTGTCCTGAATGAGGAGATGAGACGGTGGTCTCAAGGAATCTCGACCTCTCAACACTCCGAGGTCATCGTGACAAAGTCACGGAGAAGGAGTAAAAGCCGCGGTCCAAAATATGGAGAAAATGGTCAAAGTAAGTCTTGGTCAATGTTTCAAAATATAGAGTGTCATCACTGTGGAAAGAAGGGTTACATTAAAAGGTATTGTTACAAGTAGAAGCGTGAAAACGTAGGAAAGGAGAAAAGTGAAAAGGGATGCAGTGAGGAAGAGTCCTCGGTCTCTGTCGTTATAGGAGTTGATCTCCTTTTGACTTGTGAAGCAGATGACGTTATAAATTTGACCAAGTAGGAGATCGATTGGGTTGTGGATTCTAGTGCATCCATCCACGTCACCTCTCGAAGGGACCTCTTTATATCTTACACTCTGAGTGTTTTTAGAGTGTTGAAGATTGATAATATGGAGATATCCAGAGTTGTTGGCCGTGGTGATGTGTCTCTCGTCACCAACAATGGAACACGACTGCTCCTAAGGGACGTTTGACATGTCCCTAACATACGGATGAACATTATCTCAATAGGAAGACTTGATGATGTTAGATTTTGTAACGTTTTAAGCAATGAGGCCTATAAACTGACTAGAGGGTTTCTGGTAGTTGCCCAAGAGAAAAAGATATTGGTCTTTATGTGTTGTGGGCCTCTGCTAAGGTAGGAGAAGTCAACAGTGCAAGTAATATGGAGTCCTCGGACCTGTGACACCAGAGATTAGGCCACATGAGTGAGAGAGGAATGAATCACCTGGTTAAGAAGGGTCTCATTCTAGAAATGGATGAGGTCATACTGAAGACTTGTTCTCACTGTATGGAGGGGAAGTAGAGGAGAGTCTTTTTTCAAGGATACTCATCTTTTAATAGGTTCGATGTACTTGAACTTATTCACATCGATGTCTGCGGATCATTTAAGAAAAAATTATTTGGATGAGCATAATATTTTGTCTCCTATATTGATGATTGCTCGAGGAAGTCATGGGTATTTCTACTTAAGTCTAAGGATCAAGTCTTTGGAGTTTTTGAGTAATTCCATACTCCAGTTTAACGTGAGACTGGGAAGAAGTCGAAGGCCGTTTGGAGTGACAATGGTGGAGAATATATTAGGACTTTTAATACTTATTGTAGGTCTCACGGCATCCAACATCAAGAAACACCTCCAAAGATGCCGCAATTAAATAACGTGGTCGAACAGATGAACCGTATATTAATGGAAAGGGTCAAGTGCCTGCTGTTAGAGATAAATCTTTCAAGATCCTTTTGGGCCGAGGTTCTAAAGACGGCAACCTATGTCATCAATATGTCGACCAATAAGTCACTAAATGGTGAGGTCCCAGAGAAGATATGGATTAGAAGGGAGCTAGCCTATAACCATCTTTGGACATTTAGCCGTAAAACATTTGTTCATGTCCCGAAAGATGAGAGGACTAAACTTGAGCTAAAAACGAAGAAATGCATTTTTCTAGGTTACAACGACGATGAACTTGGATGCAGATTTTATGATCAAACAGAAAAGAAGCTTATCTGATTACGAGTTGTAGTCTTTATTAAAGAGGAAACCATTGAAAATATTGAAAAAGACAGGAAGGCTTTGTCTGATACTGGCTGGACGGACAAGGTAAGCATTGAAGCTGTCCGTTTGATGCATCTTGAATCCAAGAACAATGGCTCAAGTGTGGCCGAGGATAATAATAAGGCCGTTATTGTACCTCATGACAATCAGAATGAAGTGTCTTCTCAATCGACCAAGGAGTTTCCTGTACGATGCTCATCGAGAGAAAGACATCCGTCCGTCCGCCTGTCATCTAGTGAGTATATCTTGTTCACTGATACAGGTGAGTCCGAAAACTTTGATGAGGCTGTAAAGAGTGCTTATAAAGAAAAATGGTTGAAAGCGATGAAGGATGAGATGACTTCATTGTATGAAAATCATACTTTTGAATTGACTGATCTGCCCAAGGGGAAGAAAACCACAAAGAATAAGTGGGTCTTCCGGTTGAAGACGTCCAAGGACACCATGCAACTGAGGTACAAGGCACGGCTTGTTGTAAAAGGTTTTAATTAGTGCAAATGTGTAGATTTTCATGAAATCTTTGCGCCAGTGGTAAAGATGTCATCTGTTCGTGTTGTGCTTGACTTGGCAGCTGTTTTGGACTTGAGATGGAGTAACTGAATATTCGGATAGCATTCCTCCATGGTGACCTTGAGAAAAAAATTTACATAAAGCAACCAAACGAGTTCAAGGTCAAGGAAAAGAAAGGATTGGTTTGTTGTCTAATAAACAACCTGTACGGACTAAAATAGGCTTCAAGATAGTGGTACAAGAAGTTTGAATCTATCATGGTTGGTCAAGGATACCAAAAGATTACTTTTGACCACAGTGTCTTTATACAGAGATTTTCTGAGGACGATTTTATCATCTTCCTCGTTCATGCGGATGACATGCTGATCATTGGATAAAATAGTGCTCAGATCAAGGAGCTGATGAAGCAATTGGGACAGTCATTTGCTATAAAAAACCTTGGACTGGCGAAGCACATTCTGGGGATCAGAATATATCACGACCGGAAGAACAAGAAGTTCTGATTGTCCCAAGAGAGCTATATTTAAAAAGTGCTACAACATTTTAATATGAAAAAGTCCAAGCCAGTGTGCACCTCACTCGCTAATCACTTCAGATTAAGTAAAGAGCAATATCCATCCTCGGACACAGAGAAAGCTCATATAAGAGTTATACTTTATTCCTCGGCCGTTGGTAGCTTAATGTACGCGGCAGTGTGTATAAGGCCGGACATTGCTTATGCGTTCAATATTGTAAGAAGATTCCTCTCAAATCCAGAGATGAAGTATTGGTCTACTGTGAAATGGATTCTCAGATATCTCCGAGGGATTCCAAAGATGTGTCTATATTTTGGAGATGAAAAACTCCAGTTGGTCAGCTACAAGACGCAATATAACCGGGGACATTGATACTCAAAAATCCACCTCAAGGTATTTGATCAAAGTTTGTTGGAGGGGCAGTCTTTTGGTAATCAAGGCTGCAAAAGTACGTCACTCTTTCTATTACGGAGGTCGAGTTTATTGCTGTGATCGAGGCCAGCAAAGAGATGCTATGGATGAAAAGATTCAGTCAAGAGTTGGGCTTGAGGCAAAAAAATATATGGTACTTTGTAATAACCAAAGTGCCATATATTTGTGTAAAAACTCCTCAATCAATTCGAGATCGAAGCATATTGACGTTCGATATCATTGGGTTGGAGATGTTATTGATGAAGGGTGGCTGTTAGTAAAGAAGGTTCGATCGGATGAAAATAGGTCAGACATGATGACCCAAGTTTTACCAAAGGAAAAGCTTGAAACTTGTTGTAATATAGTTGGGCTAACTAACTTAATTCCTATACGGTTGTGAGTGGAAGTTTGTTGAGAATCACTCCCGTGTAGATGTCCTGGTGGTTCGAGGAGATGGTTGGAGTACGAGGATTTTGCATTCGCAGACCTATGCGCAGAATGTCCGCGGACTGTGCACAGCTTTAGCAGAAGTTCTAAACGAGCAACAAATTATGTATTCCAATCAACATGATGTTGACCGGCTAAAGACTTTGGGATTTGCTGGCTAGAGGACAAATATCCAGTCAACGTAGGCGTTGATCGGCCAAAAGAAGAAGAAGGTCAACGCGTGTTGACTGGTTGTAAACAGACATGCTAGGCAACTGTCCTTCGCACCTAACACACATTGACCTGCCTTATTGGTAGTTGGATGACGTGATCTCTGGAAAGACGGCAGGTAAATCTACAGTGCATGCATGCACCACCTATTGTCTGACAAGGCATGAGTCTGTTGCTGCAGACCTTAGAGGCTGTGCACCAACCATCTTGCAGCCTAAATGGTTGGTGGTTCCTTGTACATTGATATATATATATATTCTTTGTACTTAGAACATAAGTGACAGAAGCAATGTATGTGTAAGTGTGTTGCATGAGATAGAGGAGAGAAAGAGCGAAGAAAAGAGAGCAATAAGTATAAACACAAGTGTGCTCTTTGTGTTCTGTTCTTCGTTTTCGCCTTAAGGTCTTATATTGCCATGTAGTTTATATAACTAAATCTTATATAATGGATTTATTAGTGGATTAAGTGTCCCGTGATTTTTTCCTTATTTAGAAGGGCTTTTCATGTAAAATATTTAGTATTTATTTTTATTCTTCCATTTTACTTCACTGTTTGTGTGTGTGTGTGACCCTGTCACTTTGTTGTCCGGCCGTCCATCCTGTTCTAACTGAGGAAATAGGAAATTTCAATGGTTTGAACCGCCACCTCTGGGATCAAAATGAAGCCGCTGAGGAACTTGCCCATTGCATTAATGTTCTGGGTAATTCTAGGTAACCCTAAGATCAGAACATGAGACTGCTAGACAAATTCCTTTTTAGGTTCTACCATAGGACATAGTAGAAAAGTCAGAGGCAAAAAAATGAAGAATGAACCTCCAAAATGTAGGATGGATGACTTGCATAGCTAAATGCAAAGTCCGCTACTCATGTAGCAGAACTGCTGCTCTTAGTCCTGCTGCAATCTTGGGATACCTGCATATCAATGAGCCACATCCAATCCTTGAATTGATAAAGAGCAGGTGATGATGCAACTAAATGACCCACCTTGATAGGTCGTCCCTCACCCAGCTGCTTGGTCAGAACCGCGACCCTGTATGAACAGAGGTGCTGAAAAAGGTAGGGGACACATCTAATCACAACGCCCGTATAGTAATTGTTGGATTATGATAAAATAAAATTCCGATTTTTGTTATTCTTTATTTATTCACAACTACAAACATGTCATATACACATCTTTTCTAGTGCCATTTTAAATGTCAAGTTTTGAGTCACTCCCTTGTAAATGTCACAATAAATGAATAAGTCATTAGAAGGACATATGATATTTGCATGTAAAATACTCAAGTGAAGATATTAAGTAAGGGTCACACGATATTCATACGAGATTGGCTGATGGATGGTCAATGGTCATTTGAGCAACAAAGGACGCCAAAGGGTTGCGCAATAATTATGTGAGAGACGGCTAATGATCGATAGAAACTCAATAGAGAGGCACATGATGTGGTTTGTCCGCACCTAAGGGCGCATGTGCATGGATTATCCAAAAGATCTTGCTTGATATGCGCATGAATGGCACTCGTGCACCATTTGTCTAAAAAGGCTGCACCTGATGTACGTCTAATCATTGCTCATGCACCAATACTAATATAAAGTTATATCTGAGGTAATTTTAGGGTATCTAAAATTATTTTATCATACAAGAAGTACCGCACAGATAGAGTGAACAAAAATAGAGAGAAGAAGAAGAGGTTTGGCACCTGATTAAAATCTAACTTGAGTTATGTTCTTCGCCATGATTAGGTACGTTATTTTAGTATTATTATTTTAGGACGTATTACTATTCGATTGCTCTTATTTTCAGTATATATTTTTTTATAGGCTGTTAGGTTTGTTGAGGAGGTTAGTATTCAACCATTTTTTATTCGGATTACAGAAAATGAATTTCAAAGGAGGTTATTTTGTAACTGCTGCTATCATTATAGTAGAATTGTTTGATTTTTTTCTATAATTCTTTCTTAATTGAGAATGATTTTTCATATTAAAAATTATTATTCATTGTTGTGTTCCTTATACTTATAAGTTTAGTGATTGATGTTTGATGGGGTACAAATCCATTCCGTTGTGCCAAGTGTATGTGTTTTAGCCAAAATCCCAATATCAAATTCATGTTTGGTTGAGAAGGGTTTTTTATATTAAAAATCATTATTTATTATTGTATTCCTTATGTTTACGGTTTGGTGGTTGACATTTGACAGTGTTTAGATTTATTCCACTGCATCGAGTGTATGTATTTTAGCCAAATCCTAACAACAAATTCATGCAGATTAAATACCGAGATTGAGACATCTCTCAATGCTAATAATTTCAATGAAGAAAAGAATGTGATAGAAAATAAAAAAGGCTATCCAGTACACAAAACTCCTATATTATAAAAACTGGGTAGATTAGACTTAGTATCTCAGCCTTATCTTTGAAAATGCGTCGAGATTACTTCTACGATTCAAATTCTTGACCTGTGTTTCATAATGGAGTATCCTTGTTGTTACGCCGAACCTCATTTTCTAGTATGTCAAAGCAAAAGAAAATCAAACTATTGGTCGATTTTTTTATTTTTTTGAAGGGACAAAATGGATTGTAGATCCAGTTAGTCTATAATTTTATCAAAAAGCATTTATTATCTTGCTAGTCACTTTTCATTTTCCTGAACCATTGAAACACAACTCCATGAATCAACTTCCCTGCTCATATTTGCAATATGCATATAAAAAAGAATCAGGCACAAAGGGTGCTAGAGGTGATGCAGCTGATGTTGTTTTCTCTTTCCTCTTTTACTTTTAATCATATAAAATCAATCTGGAATTGGTTCTTTATAACAGAAGCCTTTGACATAGTTCAAGCTACCTCCAAGCATTGTATTGTAAAGAATAGTGAGAGACATCATGCTCCCTTCTAACAGAAGAGAAATAAAATGCTTTGCATTATACTGCATGTGACAGCAATGAAGCATCTTAGAGAGACCGTGCGACCACATGAACACTTTACAGCCAAAAACATGCAATCTCAAAGGCACTCAGCAGACTGGATACATAAAAGTGCCCAGCTAGGATTTGTCACAGCATATGAGGTAGGTGCCAAGGATTTGGGGCATAGACAAGGCCAAGCCCTCAAACTTGCTTGGTCCCTGGAGAAAAAGGGCATGCGGTTCAAAAGAAGCAATGGCATATTTCTAAATGGAGAAAAAAAAAATTTGCCCGGATGATAGGGCAATCGAACCCTTAGGATTGGCAATGTCATTGCATTAACACTATGACTGCCAAATTGCATCATTTGATGACTTGAGGAAATTGGTGCCTTTTAATCTCTGTGGTAGATGAAGTACGGCTCAATTCGATCATATGACCAGCAATATTTCTTCAAAAAACATGTTTGATTTGTTTTATCCTTTACTTTTGTTGTGAAGGTAGTTCTTTAGGTGTTAAAAAACATCTTCAACTGTAAATAATTAGCAGAAACATGTAACATCTGCTTAACTGCGAGGGTATTTGGCATGTTGCCGCATGATCCCTTTTCTTGGATCGACGGGTGTCCGAAATCTTTAGTGTATCGAGAATTTCGATACTTAGGACTTTCTTCCTTAGTTATGAAGCTTAAATGCCCTTCAAGACGAGAAAGATTAGTGTGAAGAGATGCTTCAAAAGCCATTAGAATCTTTGATTGACGTTGGGGTCCCTTTAAGATAAGCTTCTTTCTCTTTTACCTTCTTTTCAAGGTCAACATCTATGAATGAATGGTTATTGTCTTGCACTTTTGGCTTCGACTATGTCCCACGAATATTTTAACATTTTGGACATGTTGATTTGGGCTGCTAGAATTTTGGTGTCTAAATCCATTGGCAAGCAAATGACTTTGCGACTACCTTCTTTCAGGTCATGGCCATAGGACATGACATCCTTTAGTGGTTAACTTGCTTGTCCTTGTACTCGAGTATTCACTATTTTATGAATCGTATTCAAGTAAATAGATTCTTAATTATGCATCAGCAGATGACCTGACTATATTCTTACATGCAGTATCAATGATGCATTTTTTAAATCTAGATTGTGATTCATTATATCTGGTTGGACTTTCAAATCTCTTAATACGAATTCTGCATACTACAATAATTAATAAAAGGTGAAAAGATACGAGACTTGCTTCCTAATATATCTTTTGATACTAAAGTTAAAAATCTTTCTATGAGAGAGAATGATAAAAAAGAAACAAAGATGAGTTTAAGAATGAGAGATTGATCAAATATGAGAACTTAACTCCGTGGTACTTGAAAGATGTAGGAACTTTGTTATTGCTTTTGCACTTCCTGATTTTTCCTCCCTCTCAACAGAATAGTGTTTGTGTATCTTTAATATTAATCACTCACTCTTTCTAGAATAACTGTTTATCCAAAGTATTACAATAGTTAAGACCAACATTGCTAAAATTTTATGACTATTCAGTATTTAATATATAATATT